>OY735207.1:62697459-62757459 GCA_963457665.1 Thysanoteuthis rhombus
TCATCATCAGTCTTTTAACGTCCTTCGTTTGATATAGACCTCCCCCAGGATTTGCCACAATTCTCTATCATGGGCGTTGCAGAGCCAGTATTTCCTGAATTTGTCTAGTTTATCTCTCCATCTTGTATTCTGTTGGCCTTAGTTTCTCATTTGATCTCTAGGGATCAATGTTTTGGACGTGATGTCCATCGGTTGTCTTTCATTCTTGCAACATGGCCTGCCAATTACCATTTTAGTTTTTTAATAGTTTCTATGATGTCTCTGACCCCCGTTTTCTTCCTGATATACTGTGCTGTCTTGTGATCTCTCTATGTAAGATTGAGCATGATTCTCTCATGCGCACGCTGCATACTTCTCTGTTTGTTGGTTGGTCTCTTATAGTCATAAGCTTCACACATTTGGTTGAAAAAAAATTTCAATTCTAGAGATTTTATAAGTTTTAATGAAAATAAACCACCAAATTATCCAATGTTGTCATGCCATGTTAGTTATTTTCCGGTTACTGTTGATGTACTATGTTCAGATATTTTGTGTTGTACACAGGATATTGAATTTCATAAATGTTATTTAAATTTGTATTCAAATGTTGAATTTTGAGTATTATTTAAGGGATCATCTTTTACTATGGACCTGTTTCCATTTGTATATCAGAAACTATCAATGGCTATGTACATATCATTCATACAGGTCACTCCAATGGAGCTAGAGTACTGAAAATTTGAATATTTACTCCTTATTATATCTAGAAATTTTTTTTCTTTATGTTGGGCAAATTCACCCTTAAAGCAGGTTTTTAGTAGGGGTACTATTAGCGATATTAGTTGAAATTAATCACTTTGTGATTAGTTGATTGATCACTTATTCATGTATATATATATATATATATATATATATATATATATATACATATATATATATATGTCTATATATATATCTATATATATATATCTCTATATATATATGTACATATATATATATATATATATATATTTATATATATATATATATATATATATATATATATATATAAAAGTGAACAATTGGTAATTAGACAGACTCAGGAATGAAAATATATGAACTCTATTTGTTAATTAATTAATTCATAGATGTATGAATAAGTATGCTATACATGTTTCAGGAGAGGTTCCCATCTCCAGTAGCATGTATGTACCTTCAAGTGGTTAGAAAGTTTCCATAGAAAATGAATTTAGCATCAGATGTTTTGCTTTGAAAGCACAAATGGAAATCAAGAGAGAGGATTCCTGGTAGGTCTTAATATATATATATATATATATATATATATATATATATATATATATGTATATATATATATATATATATATATATACATATATATATATATATATACATATATATATACATATATATATATATATATATATATATATATATATATATATATATAAATACAAATAAAAAAAGAATTATGAGGTGATATACCAGACGAATATTAACATTTTGTATCTATCGCACACATCAGCAACCGGCAATGTATACATATGTATGGATTGCATTTGATGGGATATAGCACACATGGACAAAAAAAGATGCTGTCTTGAATAAATTTATAGATAGTAGCATCAACAATAGATAACTATGTTTTTGAATAATGTATTTTTTTTTATATAAAAACTGTTTTTTTCATTGGAATGTTTGTCTGTTTATGTCATGCTATAGCAAACAGAAAGTATGGAATGGAGTAAAGCTAACTTTGTGTTTGTGCATCAATCTCTGCTAAATCACACAAGTATCTGTGTCTGTGTGTGTATCTATATTATTACTTCTACTTCTAGCACTAATTGTCTGTCGTTGGGCATTGACCTTCCCCAGAATTTGGCACACTTCTCTGTCACGGGCATTGAGGAGCCAATACTTTCTGAACTTGTCTTGTACGTCTCACCATCTTATATTCTGCTGACCTCAGTTTTGCATGTGATCTCTGGGGATCTATGTTGTCCATTGGTTGTCTCCCATTCTTGCAACATGACCAGCTCATTGCTATTCGAGTTTTCTAATGGATTTTATGATGTCTCAGACTCCTATTTTTTCCCTAATACATTGCACTGTCTTATGATCTCTCTATGTGAGGTTGAATATGATTCTTCCATGTGCACGTTGCATGGTTCTCAGTTTGTAGGTCAGTCTCTTGGTTAGGTTCCATTTGTAACAGCTCCATAGGTGACTATTGGAAGGATGTATTGGTTGTATATCCTTCGTTTTTGGGACTAATGGGATCTTCTCGTTCTTGAAGGTTGAGCTTGCTCTGCAGAAGGCTTGCCATCCTAGAGTGCTTCTTTGTTTGATTTCTTCTTCTTTTGAAGGTTTTGTGGAGATTTATTTTCCTAGGTAGATGTAGTGGTCTACTTGCTGAGGTTTTGTATTTTCAATTTTAATCATTGGGTTTTTTTTTTCCAATGTGTTTGTTGTACATGACCTTTGTTTTGTTGAGCTTCATGTGAAGGCTGACTTTCTTGCTTTCTTCATTTAGTTCGTCTAGCATTATTTGGAGGTTGTAAAGGTTCTCTGCAAAAAGGACAATGTAATAGAAAATATGAAGGGTTATAGAAATTTAATTTAATTAAGTTGTTGTTCGTAATGTTTTGGCTGATTATTTCAATGGATTTCTTCAGGTGTGCTATTTGAATATGATGGAGGTCACCTTTAAAAACAAGAAAATCCCATTATTCCTAAAAAGAAGGGTATACAACCAATGCATCCTCCCGTTTGTCACTTATGGAGCTTGGACATTGATCTTAACCAAGAGACTAACATGTAAACTGAGAACCATGCAACATGTTCATGAAAGAATCATACTTAGCCTCACATGGAGAAATCACAAGACAGCACAATATATCAGGGAGAAAACAGGAGTACACGACATCAAAGAATCCATTAGAAAATTCAAATGGCAATGGGCTGGTCATGTTGCAGGAATGGCAGACAACTGATGGACATTATGACTCACATCATTGATTCCCAGAGATCACATGTGCAACTGAGGCCAGCAGAATACAAGATGGAGAGACGAGCGAAACAAATTCAGAAAGTATTGGTTCCGCTATGCCTATGATGGAGAAGTGTGGCATATTCTGAGGAAGGTCTACGTCCAACTATGGACGAAAAAAGATAGATGGTAATGATGAAACAACTTTTCAATAGTGACAGCACTTATAACATAAGATTCACATGTTTTCTTTTCATTTCCGTGTTAGGCCAGGATATCCGTACTTTGTCCCTGTCGAGTAGTGGAAGTCACACTAGTCTGACTTATACACTCAGTCGACATGCTGATGTGTGCTGCTTCTTTGATTTTTCTCAGTTTCCAACAGGAACAAGGTATGGAAGCCCGGGCATAACAAGGAAAGGAAAAGAAAAAACCAAATCCTATGTTACAAGAATTGCTACAATTAAAAAAAAATCTTTTTACTGCCACCATATTCCTATAGTACATCTGAAGAAGGCCGTTGAATGTATCAGGTGAAACATTGTATTAACAACACAAACAACAAGATAGAATTCAATTGTCTGAAAAACTCTTTGATTTGTTAATGACCTTTCTCAAAATTATTGATAGAGTTGTGGAAAGTCGACAGAAAAATGAATTTCGTTCAATTCATCTTTATCATTGGGGAAAAAATGAATAAAAAGAAAAATCAAAGATGCTGTAATAGATTTAAAACTTCAAATTGATTGCTGTATTGTTAAAATGTGAAAAAAATTCTAAATAGCAATAAATACTGAAATATATATTTGTATAATTAATCCATGCATAACATAACAAATTCCATCATTTTCCATATGTACTCAGGGCGAGTCCAAGGGTCGCTGATGCCCCAGTCAAGCTGAACTTCAGTGCCATCTTGAGAATAGTATTATTTATGTATTTATGTTTTACTGTGAAAAAAATAAATATATATCATTCTGTTTTATCTATTCGTTTTCCCATTTTCCATTCTTATTTTGAAAGACTTACTATGTCAGACACATGACAGCCCCACCTCAGAATATAGTGCTTGGAGAGATTGCCTGTACAACTAACCCCTGCGGGTATTATGCCTGTGAAAATATAAATATTCCTAAAAGATTTTAGGATATAAAGGAGAGATTTAAAACCAAATGAAAAGAAAAAAAAAATCAATCCCCCAACAAATAAATCAGCAACAAAAAATACAGAGAAACAAAATCTTGAATAGAAATATCCCTAAGCAAAAAACCTGAACAAAAATTATAAAATAAAAAAGAAAAGAAAGAAAGAAAAGTGTTGATTCATACATAATAATCCAGCCATTTTTGATAGGTACAATGTTACAATATACATAAATATTGAATATTAAAATATGAATATTAAAACCAACACAACAGATTTAATATTCACATGGTTTAAAACTCAAGAGAAGTGACACAAACAGCGAGTCATTTCTGTTGATATACTTACTGATCTCTCATTCTTAAATACGTTCTGGGGGTAGCCTTTGTAATAAGCCCTGTTTTAAAAAATTAAATGATGTATAGTATCAAGTAACATCCATGCACAATACATTATGATAATACTCTATTCATAAAAACAAACTGCATGTATGACATGATCTCTATATTAAAATCAGAGCTCAAAGTGAAGTGGTATTTGATCATCAGTGCTGGGGTGCGATGATAATATAACTGTTTTGTTTTAAAATCCCCAAAACGGTTACATGGTAAACAACTGATGATCTCATCAAGAGAAAATTTGCACATTGCACCATAATATCAAAGTATATGAAAATCAGGGGAACAAACACTGAATAAAGTTACATAAATTACTTTAACAGATATTAGGAAATAAGTGACTGAAGTGAAATAAAAAATCTTTTGAAAAAGTCTTTTGATATTTAGTGTTTAAAACTGTAAAGCTTTCTACACTTATTCAGGGTTGAGCACTCTTTAAGTGAGGTGACTCGTTCATTGTAAAATTATGCAATGCTCTTCCAGCATGGAATGGAGCACTCTGGTGGATGGGGAATACATATGCATAAATAAATATATCGCTTAAATTCAACCTTACTGACCGTCTAGTTCCGTGGAGTAGAGAGTGGATACTAGCCTCTGGGTCTGAAGCTAAGGTTTTGATCAGGTGGTACTGGATGGGATAATGTATAGTCTATAGCTACACTGAAGATTTGTAATGCAACGAAACAGCTGTCTGTGGATGACGCAATAATTATATACATTTATATATACGTATATATACGTATATATATATATATATATATATGTGTGTGTGTGTGTGTGTGTGTGTGTGTGTATATATGTTTACTGTTTTTAGGGCTTCTTTTATCTACGGTGATAGCGCTCAATATTCTAAAATTTCAAATAGAGCATAAATCGATAGATATTTGCTGTGTTATTATTATTAATTAGTATCATGGCATAACGATCGTCAGTAAATACCATGAAACTGATCAGTAATAACAGAACTGTAAATATCTCTCTCTCTATACCAATATATCTATCTATCTATCAACATAAATATAAATATACACATATATCCGTATCTATGAATTAATGAAAGACAGTTTTAGGGACTACTTTTTGCTTAAACTGAATTTCTTTCAAAAGTGAGCAAAACAATGATGATGATTGAAAAATAAAGAAATGAGCCCAGGGTTTGATTTGAACCCACATCCATAACTTATGTAGCCTAGGTCTGCATTGACCGAATGAGCCTCCGGAACTCTGACAGTAGTCAGAGGTCGAAATAACTTATTCCTTCTCCTTTCGTTGGCCGGTCTTGTTTATGTGTTCTGTTTGTCTCAGAACTATGTGTATATATTTGTATATATCTAGACTCATAGATCTGTCATATGCACACATTTATCATTAAATATGTACCTAGTCTAATATACAATCGCACAAGTTAGATCAAATTGTTTTATTCTATTATAAAATTTAAAAAAAAATGAAAGTTGTTTAGTTAGTTACACAATAGAAACTGTCACATGTCCTATGTCTTTTGGCAGCATGCCATGTTTTAGGTGACTTATTAAAAATTTTGATAAAAGGGGTGATTAATGAACAAGTTTCTTCTCTCACATTTTGTCAGGCAGTTTTCAAAACAAAAGCATTGAAAAGAAGTATCCATGCTGCCGGACACAAACTGAGAGATCAAATTAGCATACACTTATATTGGAAATGGAGGCCCCCACTAAAATCCTATTTAGTAGGGTAGTTTTCCCAAAACAAAAAAAAAACATTTTCTGTAGGCATTAAAAGGAGTAAATGTTCAAATTTTCAGCCCTCTACCTCTATTGGTATGGCTTGTGTGTACAATACATATATAGCCAGCTAGCTAGACTAACTTGAGAACTGAAGAAAACTATGTTTTCAGTTTTGGTTGATGGTTTCTAATGGTTTCAACAATAAAAACCTCAAAAAACAAACAAAAATCTCCAAGCAAAGAACATAAACAGAAATTACAAAAAAAGAAAGAAACAAAAGAAGAGAAAAGAAAAAGAAAGAAATACATCAACAATAAAAGAACAGACACAAAAAAAAAAAAAAACGTAAACGAAAAAATATCCGTAAGCAAAGAACCTAAAAAGAAAAGAGAAAAAAAAAAGAATGAAAGAAGTAGAAAAGTAAGAAATATACAAGATAATAATTAGAGAATTATAGAAATGTCCCCAGGGCAGTTGTCAATCAGGAAATTTAATGTTTCTCTGAAATCATCTTGAACTCTGTGTCAGGATAATGTTCTCGATCGTTTTAATGTTAGGAGTCAGGAGAGACATGAATCTGAGAATGTATTGGGCCAGCCTGTTATGGAACCTCGTATAGGGAAATGGTAGCACAACTACACTCAAAAGAATTTGTATTAAGTACACACCCACTCAAGTAGTTGCTGTTTGGTGCAGAACATTTTCCTGCTCTTTCCCTTAATGTAAATTTGAATTTTACAGCTCACCATTCCGTGGTCACTTCCTACATTGACTTGATTTAAGACCTTGATATTTTTGTGTCACTCTTGTCTGCTAAGATGTAGTCTATTTTATTCTTGGGTTTTGAGATTGAGGCTCCTTCAAGTACATTTTCTATCGGGTTTCTTCTTGAAGGTGTTCAAGATTTTGAATCTATCCATTATTGCAAAGTTAACAAGATCTCCACCTCTTTTGTTTTGTAATTTGTGTTCAACCTTGTCAATGCAATTTTCATTATTTTGTCCAACTTGAGCATTGATCTCTCCTATTATGACATTGAAATATTTCTAGAAAAATTGTCGACTTATTCGGAGGATCATTCCTTTTGCATTTCTTTTATTCCTTATCTTTGACATCCCTGTTTTCGTTTCATCTGAGGTATTTCTTGTATACATTCAATTCTAAAAGTACGCTTCAAAGACATGTCTCTGTCTGAAGGGAAAGTGCTATAGGCATTTACTGGAGATGATGGAGTACAACCTCCCTTGCTAAATTAGGCTTTCTCACTGAGGATGTGTAGGTTTGAAAGTTAGAACCACATCATCACCGTCATCATCAGCCTTTCATCATCCATCGTAAGACCATAAAAAAATAAATCAGTGTTCGTTGTTCTTCCTCCATGCAAACTTAGATTGGAGAGGCCATGTTTACTCCATGGAAGCACAAAGGCAACTGACTCTCCAATGGCAGTTTATCACTGTAGCATCGAAAGATGCACCATCCTACATGTGCCGGCAGAGGCTAGTACGTTCCCCCCCTCCCAAAAGATATAACAAAAGTGAGGATAATTATTTACTTATCTTTCTTTATATTTATTTGTTTAAAATCTTCGAAACCTACTAATGTCAAGTCAACCAAATTTTCATTTGTGCAATGATATATTCTCAAATAAGAAACCATCAACCAAAACTGTCACTAATACTGTCGACATCAGTTTCATCATTATCTTTGATGTTTAACAACTACTCCATCTCCATTATCATTGCTTTTATTGCAACTAAACTCAGGCTGGGTTCCCTTACGTAATGATGGGATAAATTAATCGCATGGATCGAGAATGAGTTCCAGATGAGAATCAAACTCACAACCCTTACTTGCTTATGGATGGCTTCCTTAATACACAACCATTCTTACCACTGTACTATGGGAACTCAGTGATAAGTGCCAGTCAAAATCAGACCCGTAAACTCATCCCCTGTCCCGATCTTGTCTGTGCCACGTTGATTATTAGCTGGTAGTTCAGTGTTGGTAATCCAATTCAATTAATTCATTTCATTAGATTAAGAATTGCAAATCATTATCATTAATGCTTTGCTACTATTTACCTTCATCTTAATAATAATGATTAGTAATACTTCATCTAATATCATTGAGCAGAAACTGATTGAAACTTTTAGAGCTTGTAGTACATAGGAAAATATGGTCTGTTATGTTTGATACTGTTATGGTTTATAATATGTTTTATAATATTATGGTCTGTGGCAGTAGATTTTAAAATGCAATAATACACTGAAAATATTATGGTGCAGAACATGACTTGAAAGTATTACATTGTATATGACATTTGAAAATATTACAGTCTGTTATATGCCTGAGAATATTATAGTTTGTAATATATTGGAGAACATTTTAACCTGTAATGTAATTGGTTTCAAATAAAGTGTATTAAATTATGCTTTTGCTTCAGTTTGAGCTATGACAATCTGTGTCAGAGGTAAATAAATTGGACTCTGCAGAAATTGGAATAATATATCCTGACATTTTGAGAATTCGCAGACATTTCTCCATTCTTTATTTTATTGTCTGCGATTACTTGCGCATAAACCCACAAATATGTCAATCACTGACTCAGAATTCCTACAAATAAAGAATCTGTGAGTCAAATGGACTGATTTAGTTTCTACGAGTGGCAGTTATAGATGTACATAACACACACGCACATACACACACACACATGCACACATACACACACACACATGCACACAAGCATGCACGCATATACACACACAAATCTGGACACTTAAAAATATCTATACATATATAAGGAAGGTGTATATATGTATGCAAGTATAATGAATACCTTTATTTGATTTGAACATGGGAGTGACAGTTAGAGATGTAGATATAAAAAATACACACATAGAGACACAAACACAGGCACACACATCATCATATACATACATGTATATAGATGGGCAGGTATTTGCACATATTAGAATCCATCAAACAAAACTGTCACCAAAATTGCAAACATAGGTTTCTTCAGTTCTCAGCTGGTTGGTGGGCTATGTATATGTATATCATATGCACAGGCCACACCAATGGAGCTAGTGGGCGAAAAATTTAGATATTTACTCTTCATTAGGTTTAGAAAAATGTTTTTTCAATTTTTTTATCCTCCTCTTACTGGGATGTTCAATTTGCAATGTAAATTCATGCTAAATTGGTTCCTTAGTTTTTGTCTAGCAGAAATGATATATTTAAAAAAAAAATCCGAGTGATCACTGTTCAACAGGAGACGAGAGAAGTAACTTCTTCATTGGTCATCTGTTCTTCCAATTTTTATTAAATGATCACCTCTGACATGACAAACTGCCTTGAAGTCATATCACATGATGGTTTCCATTGAGTGATCAACCAGACCTGTAGTTTTTACTTAAATTTGATCTGAATGCGTACACAGAGAGAAGTCTGTATGATTACATGAATATATATATATATATATATATATATATATATATATATATATATGTAGAGAAATGAAGATATAAATGGATTTATCATTACACAGAATGAGTGGGAACAGTAGCAAATCAGCTTAGCCCCACAAATAGCCTGCTCCACCAACCAGCCAAGAGGGCTACAGATTCTTCGTCTCTTTGCTTGTCTGTGTCTATCTATGTGTAAGAGTGAGGGTGTGTGTGTGTGTGTATGTGTGTGTGTGTCTGATCACTTTTGCGGGGCTGCAACCTGGAAAATTTGCATGAGTACACCATTGTGCAACATCTAAAAAAACATTTGTTTTTGTTTTATTCAAACAACTGCTTTTTGTTGTCTCTATGGTCATTATCAATCCATAATGCTGAATCTGGTGCTGGTATTTTTTTTAGATAATTCCAGATAAAAGATCTAATTTTTTAATATAAATTTAGATAAAAGCTCTATTTTTTGAAGATAATACAAGATAAAAGAACTATCTTTTTTTGATAATTTTAGATATTTTTTTAGATAATCAGTTCTGGTACACATGCTAGCTATGGCGATTCATTAATGCAATGAACAGATGTATTGATTTATATTTAATTGTAAATTCAATGCCACACGTCAATAACAGCCAGGCATTGGAATTAGAAGATGACAGTTTTTATAGACATAGTTAATTGCATATTTATTAGAAACCATCAACTAAAACTGTCAACATCAGCATAGGTTTCTTCAGTTATCAAATTTGTCTGGCTGGCTATGTATTCATCATACGTACAAGCCTGTGTGCTTATATCATTTGTACAAGGATAAAAATTTAAATATTTACTCCTCATTATGTCTAAAAATGATGCATTTTTTGTTTTTTGACCCCCCCCCCGATTGAGTTGGGGGGGGGGGCATTGAGTTTACAATGTAATTTAATTCTATTTTGGTCCCATAGTGTATGTCTGGAAGGGTTTACTTACATAGGTTACCCAAAAATGTATTTATACTTGCATAGTGTCCGTCAAGAATGATATAATCATACAGATGTAGCACTTTTTCCCAGGATCACAGTACCTTGGATAAGAGTGTTTTTCTTAAGCCCTCTGAATGAGATCAGAGTGCAATATCTGTGCACAAATAGAAAAGTGCTATCCAAAAATAAATGATACTGTTTGCATTCTTAAATTATTGTAGCCAGGCAACAATAGATACTCCATGCATTGCATATATTTATATATATATATATATATATATATATATATATATATATATATATATATATATGTATATATATATATATATATATATATATATATATATATATATATATATAGAGAGAGAGAGAGAGAGAGAGAGAGAGAGAGAGAGAGATTGATACATAGAATGATTCATTCATCTATAAAGACAGAAGTATCAATTGATAGATTAATATATAACAGATCAGTATATCTTTTCTGTTTACCCTTCTATCTATCTACTCATTCATTCATCCACCTATCTAAGTATCTAAATATCTATTTATAAGTAGATTATGATCTATCCATCTTCTGGCTGTAGATGATGATATGCATCATAGTGGAATGCATCAATCACATCTGAGCTGAGCCAAGGAAGAACTCTAATTTACTGGGAGGTTACATAGTAATTCCCTTGTGCTTGGCTCAAATTCCATAACTGCTCAAATCACTTTTGGAATTGATACAAGATTTTACAAAGTCAATTATCTGCCGACAACCAAAATGGAGGATCATCATGCCAATGTCCAGAGTTCAGAGTAGGTAAATCAGGTTCAAAATTACAATTGTAAAATGTTTCCCAGGTTCAAATATCCAGCTTATCTTTCCCTGGCTCAATATTTATGAGATAAGATGAGATGAGACACCATTGACAAAAAGGATAGCTTTACTTCAATCTTCATTCTTGTATTTGCTGTTATTTTTTATACTCACTTTTCTGGATCGAGAGGCTTGAATGAATTTTTATCCAAAGAAAAATAAAATTCTATTTTGGAGATGGGTATTAGCTTTCCCTCCCAAACGATTTATATGATTAATTTTTGGAATAGATAGTATCTTCTTGAAATAAAAGGGAAATCTATTAAATGATATATATATATATATATATATATATATATATATATATATATGTGTTAAGTAATGGATATATGATACGACAGAATGATTACAAATTGCATTGTATTATACTGAAACTCTATTTGAAATGATCTCCCGTTATTACACAGTGAATATATCATTTGGCCTTGACAGTGTAAATAGACTAAACAATTAAAGAAAATAGGGCTGGCTGCTGAAACCGAATCTACAACTGATTGGAGAGCTGCTTCCACATAGCGTTGCTCTTACCATTGAGCTAAAACCATTGATATCTAGTCTTCATCTTGGTTGTTATAGTCACAACTGATTTTTATTTTTTTGTTGCCAGCAGGTACAAATATCACATGTGCAATTAAAAAATTTTTTTTCTTGAACTGGACATAGGGAATCAATATTTTCTCAATAAAAATACGATATCTACAGATTTTGAAATCTTTTGTGCACACATTATTAACCTTTGTGCACTGGTTGCAAAATGAGTGCGGGAGTACACATACGCACAGCTTAGAAGGGATTTATGGTCATAACATTTTGGCTATTGTATTCTCCGGCTTTCTTCATGTACCTATTGTATTCGATAACGTTCTTGGAATTTCAAACTTAATACTCTATTTAATCCACTGGGGTAGACTGTACTCATTCCACTACCCATGCTACAGAAAAATGGCATAGTCGATATAAACACAAGGTAAGCGTTGCAGTTAACTTGATGGTTGTGAATTCATTCCCTGGCCCAGACAATAGAATCCATGCACCCTAGTATTTATATTACATTTATAGAAGGGCTCTAAAGGAGATGTAATGCCAATTTTTGAGTCTGTGACCAGGACTGATGGAACAAGCAAACACATATCCACATATATAAAATGGGATGGAACTCTTTGCCACATTTGGGGGCTACATTTGTTCGATTGGAAGTTATCTGTGATTTCGAAAACTCTTAGAATTGCGTATATTTTCGGAATTTCTGCTCCTCTCAAGTCAAGTATGTAATGATATAATCTTGCGTCATTAAACTTGTATACAGTATCATTCGATATCCCTCTTGATTTTACGGCATTATAGATATTTTCCATTCATTGTAAATTGTCTTTTGGTTTTAATTTGTGATTTAAGCAATGATCATTTTAGCCATTTTTTTGTTTTTACTGCAAGACACATTTCAGCTGAAATGAGCGAGTTATAAGAACATTTCTGATGACAGTAATTACTGTATGTACTTAATGACAAATCTCCTACTTAATTCAATACACAAATTTATACATAAAAATAATTAAGGCACAATTTGTGTAATGAAGGAAAAATATTTTGCCTTCAAAGTTTAAAACGCAGCTATACGAAATACACTTGATTTTTACAACTTAATTAATCTTTGAAGATTTTCAGTTTGGCGTAAGGAGGAATCAAACTGCATAGAGCTAATTAGAATTAATAGCCACAAAGAATTATAATTAATTGATTACTTTGAAAACTTGAAACAAAATAGGGTAAATCAAAGTATCTTAGAAGCTAGGCTGGCTCAAGATTATTGGGGAAGATTGTGTTGCTTCAGTTTCTCTGTTACTGTGAAATTTATCATCAAAATTGAACTTTTTTACCGGGAGAAAGACTATGGGTATCGCTGAGTGACACTCTTCTAAGATTAGATAAGCAGTATAGTATAGGACTGTCAGTTACTAACTCAAGAATTTTTTTATTCTGGTGCTATGTGGGGGGGGGGGAACTTTTCCAAATTTCTTAGAGGAGGACAGAAAAGGAAGACTTGGGTAGACTGACCCTTTTGGATGTGTTGACAATGTGTCTTGTACACTGCAGCTAATCACTCGTGTTGATAGCACTGAATTCCATAAAAATGTATTAATGATTAATGTAGTTTTCAGTTCTCATGGTTTTAAGTATCATCATCATGTCTATTAGCATCTGCTGTTGGACATAGACCTTCCCCAAGATTCGCCAGACCCCTCTATCATGGGCATCTGGGAGCCAGTACTTTCTGAATTTATCTAGCTCATTACACCATCTTACTTTCTGTCTTCCATAGCCTCAGAACTGATCTCTGGGGATCCATGTTGTGAGATGTGATGTCCAGGGGTTGTCTGACATTCCTTCAACATGACCAGCCAATTGCCATTTGAGTTTTCTAACAGGTTCTATGATATATTGGACTTCTGTCTTTTCTCTGATATACTGTGCTGTCTAGTGATCGTTCCATTTGAGGTTGAGTATGATTCTTTCCTATGCGCGATGTATGGTTCTCAGTTTGAGGGGCAATCTTTTGGTAAGGTTCTATGTTTCAGCTCCATATGTGACTATCAATTGGATACATCGGTTGTATACCCTTCTTTTTATGACTAGTGGGATGTCTGAGGTAAACCTTATAAGTTTTTAGACAGACCCCCCAAAATAAGATAAATCAATGTCCTGATCCAGGTAGCACTGGATGGCGGGTTGGGTGCTCCAAAGCTAGACAGCCTGGTCAAAAGCTAGATATTTGGTCTCGCTTATGGTATGTCAGTGACAACTGATAATCTGATGGATGAAAATAATAATAATAATAATATAGAGTGATGGATTTTATGTATTCAGCATCAGCTGCTCTGATCATTGAGTCGAATGCATATGTCCCAGTGATCAGCAAGCTTAGGGTATCTTCCACAAGTATAATTGGTCTATATGAACCCCAGATATAAAAAGTTTTGTGATTTGATGCAATAATAACAGCAATGCTACCATGACAGTTGTCTCATTATAATGGTAGTATAGCATGATAGTGCAATCACAGAGAAGTCATAACTTGCTCTGTTGTAACAATCGAATAATGATAACAGAATGCATTCTATTCTTATTGTCTGTACTTTTGCATGTTTGTAAAATGACAATTATCACATTGTTAGCACTTTGGTAACCTTTATATTCAGATTTTAGAGACCAAGTAAGAATCTTGGAGCCACTGATCTTCTAACCATTGTTTATTTTTATTCCAATTTTGTGTTTTTTCCCCCATCCTATTGTTATTCATTAGTATATATTCATATCATTCAATTTATATGTATTATCATGGGGAGTTAGTTTAGGTCCCATAGAGCCAATGCAGTGTTATGGTGCTGCAAGCCTGGGTCATAAGAGGATTTAGCACAAAGGAGAATAGTCAACATGAGACAATCCTCTCCCCCATACCCCTAGTAGGCCATTGTGCCAAATTTTGTGAGAAATTATGAAATAAATCAAAAATTTTTAGTGATAAAAGTGTTGATGGAAGCATGAACTCTCTGAGTGCTTCTTAGTTAGTAAATGAATTGCCTTATAGAAATATAAAAGCACACTTTAAAATTTTGCTGATGTATTTTTTGTGCAGCGAAAGAATGATAACCAAAATCTGTTTCATTGAGAAAAGATGAAGTAAAATTTTCAACAAAAAAAAAAATACTGCTTGTTGTATGCTACACTATACATCTTATACAGCTAATGTAAAAGCCACAAAAATAGGATTATTAGTTTTGATTAACTTTTGAGTACCTCTGACACCAAATTCCAAATTATAATTCTGTGTAATTTGTCCAATTTTCACCCTGTAAAGTAAACTGATTGTCAAGAAGAATTATTCAAAGATCTTCCTCCTTTTCTTGATTCCACTCTGTGTGATTCCAATTTATGTTGGCCATTTTGATTGGCTGAGGAGTTGGCTTCTAAATTAGATGCAAAACGAATGCTAATTTTAATGGTCGACTTTTAAAATCTCTCATCCTGTATGTTCTTGATGATGACTAAACATTAGAATGTTAGCTATTCTAATATGATTTACAGGTGGAAGCCATTTGCAATATGGATGAAGAAAACATCATTTTCATTTTATTATTCCTTTGCTTTATTTATTTTGCTTTTTTGCTCTCTTGGGCCGAAGAGTATAAATTTATGGCATACATTAATAATAATCAGTGGTTTTAAGACTTTGACTGAATTGTCAAATATAATTGCAAACCATTTTTGTTATCTTCATTTTTACTCCATTTATTTTATTCCCTTTCCAATTTTTCATTATTTCTTTCTTAGCCTTTCAATCTTTTCTGTGAAATTATATTGCTTGACTGCTAATAAAAAGGATCTGAATTTAAAATGCTCATTCATAATTTGAGATTCATCCCAATATTATGAATTTTATTTCATCCTTTTATTCATTCATTTTATTTACTTGGTTTTATTTCTCTTGGCTCTTATTTCAGTTGCAGCTTCTCTCTTGTAAATTGATATTTGGATGGAAGTGTCAGAGAGAGAAAATAAATCACCCACATATTATTATTACCTGACTCTTATTTGCCAAGGCCAGAATGTACAGGCGCTCTCATGAAATTTAGAAATGCCTATAACAATAATCTGAATTTATCACTCTTATGTTGGAATCCTGATGTCACTTTATGTAGCAAATAGAAATAAAAGATCTTTGATGTAAAACAAAATGGAGGAAAAAATGTTGGGGAATAAAAACAAAAGAAATATCAAATACAAATTGCTATAAATATTTGAAAAAAAATATCAGCCATTCTTTCGGACTATATTTTTTTTTTTGTTACCAAACATTTGGTCATAAGAATAACCCTCATCCCTCTGCTACTGATCCTCCCCTCCAACATAGACATACACAAAACACGAACAAGAACAACAACGTCAATAATAATAACAGTAATGTAGGGATAATAAAAACTCTAATAATAATGTAGCAATAACTTAGAAGCATATGAATTTGTGATCATAAAATGCATATTTAAAGCAAAGAAAAAATAATTTTGGTAAAAAGGACAATAATGAAAGAAAGTAATAAAGATAGTAATGATAAGAACAACAAAAAATGATAACAATAATAATGATAATAATATTGATAATAATAATGCAAGTAATACTATTGGTGGTGGTGACGTTGATAACGGCAACAGCAAGAACAACAACAACAATAATAATGATGATAAAAAAATAATGCAGGGAAAATGAAAACAGCAATAATGATACTGTAGCAATAACATTATAGCATATGAGTCCGTGATCATAAAATACATATTTGAAACAAAGGAAAAAAATAATAACAATGAGGAGAACAATGATAGAAACTACATTCATGACTAACATCAACAACAAAAACAATAATAACGGATCTGGTTAGTCACTTGATAGAAACTGTCTCGTGATCAACGTCTATTGGCAGCATACCGTGTAGGGGTGATCAATTAAGAAAATTGGAAAACATGCTGATCAATGAATAAGTCACTTCTCTTGCCTTTAGATGGGCAGAGATCATTAAAAGAGCCTGAATTTTAAAATAACAAGTGTGAATACTGCTGGACCCAAATCAAGGGATCAATTTAGCATAAACTTACATTGCAAATTCAATCCTACTCTAAACACCTATTTAGGAGGGAATTTTAAAAAAAAAGCAAAAAAAACCCCCTGTTTTTTTGATACATTATAAGGAGTGAGTGTTCAAATTTTCAGTGCTCTGATATATAGCTGGACCAATTTGAAAACTGAAGAAACCTATGTTGGCAGTTTTGGTTGACAGTTTCTAATAATGAAGATGATGATAAAAAATAATAATAATAACAATGATGATGATGATGATGATGAGGATAATAATAATAATAATAATGATGATGATGATGATGATGATGATGATGATGATGATGATGATGAATAAATAAATAAATTTTATCCTGGTTCTGAGCGTAATGCCAAGTTATGATAGATGAGCTTCTCTCCTATCAGACCAGTCCATTGCTGTGAGATGTCAAGATATGAAACAGATATATTTGATTAAAGAAGTATAAATATTGGAAAAATATCAGCAAAAATTGAAAATTAAAAAAAAAAACTAATAAAACTCCACTTACAGATAAAAAAAAAATTATAGAAACTAAAACTAAAAAGTGCACCTCACCCAGAAAAAAAAAGGATATAAAATCCATGAATAAAAACAAAAAGAAAATACCAATCACAAATTGTTGAATCAAAGCAGAGGATTTTTTGATTGGGAATATTTTGATCTGATCCAGCAAAATATTTCATTTTTGCTTAATTTGAAATTTTTCTTTAAAGAAAAAAGAAGTAATTGCTTGTTTGTGAGTTCCATTAAGACCTGCCCATTTAAAGAATAATTTCCCAAATAATATTTTCTACTTTTTACCCTGTATTTTTGTGCTTTCTGAAGGATTTTTTGTTATTGAATAATTAGTAACCTACCACAATTATTAACCTCCTTCTTATCATTTTTTTTCCAAATTCTGGCTTGTGTCAATATTATCCTTTTGCTAAAATGGATTCCAAGATTTGACTCCATTTTTTTTCATAAATAGGAAACAAAATGCTAAAATTAATAAAAAATTAAGATAAAATTGTTATATTTTTCTCCTTTTCATTTTTATATGAGAAATCTTTATTGTTGTCAAAATTATGGTAACTCAGGCAAATTTAACAAAACTGAAAAAAAAATGAAATATAAAAGAAAATAATTCAAGAGATATTTTTGAATTGGCGTCGGTCAGGAATGGAAATACGTAATTTGGGAACAAAAGAGGGTAATTTTAAATGAATATTTGAATTATTCAAATTGGATTCCCACACATCAATCTAAGATAATATCTTCGCTTGGATAACTTTCTGGCAAGTCAGGAAAGCCTTTTGTGCAGGTTTATTATTGAAACATTACAGAATCTAAATGACACACAGCATCTCATTATCTTCTGTACAATGTCAGGACAAAATAAAGATATCAATCAAAGAGAAATTCAACTTCTCCTTTTCCTCTTAGTTTTGTTTTTGTAACTGCTTCCATAGCTCAGCGGTTAGAGAACTGGTAATGTGAACTAAGAGTCCAGAGATTCACTTGGGTCTGTCGCAAGTCACCATTTATACATTTTGGACAGATATAGGAGACTTGAGAGAAACATTTAAGATTATGTATTTGTTCAGAATCAGCAGACCCTGATGTATTTTTTACTAGAAAAGAGTATCAGGGAGTGAGAGGCCATACATAGGGAAACGGAAGACTTGAGAGAAACATTTAAGATTATGTGTGGTTTAGAATTAGTAGACCCTGAGGTACTTTTTACTAGAAGGCTGTACAAGGGACAGAGAGGCCACACATATATGATAAAAGTGAATAGAAGTCGACTGAATATCAGAGAATTCATTTTTTAGCAATGGAGTGGTGGGACAATGGAATAGATTACTGGAATATGTAATGTTATCAACATATAAATGAATTTGAAAAAAATCATGACATTTATCACAACTTTGCAAATGCTTAAGGTTCTAGACATTGTGTAAATATGAGTGTTATGGTGTTTGCTTGTATGTATAATTTGTACAGTTCATTTACACCAAAAATAAATGTTCTAAATTGCTATATTTTTTAAAAAGTGAAGTCACTGTAGACTAACAAATGGCCTGACCAACTAGCCAAGAGGGTTATAGATTCTTTTCTCTTTGCAAATCTATGAGTATATGTATGTGTGTGTGTGTGGTGTGGGGTACGTATGTGTGTGTGTGTATGTGGTGTAAGGTGTGTGTGTGGTGTGTATGTGTGTGCGTGTGTGTGTGCGTGTGCATGTGTGTATGCGTGTGTGTGTGTGTGCATCTATTTATTCACTGTCCCACCACAGCAATATTTGACACAAGGTCAGGCTTAACGTGGGAAGAAATAGGAGCAACCCTTCCAAAAATGGCTCCAGCTGACGTGGCTACCGTCGAAAAGCTCATCGTAATGGCTAAACAACGTCCACCATGAAAGCGTCGACCTTTAAGTATAATGGAGCAGTGCTGCCCGGGGAAACATAGACCCACAGTTGGGCCGAGTAATAATGGGAGAGCCAATGGAGGAGTCCAAAAGCCTCCGGATGCGCTTAGCAATCGCAGCCTCAGTTAAACCTCATTGGCTAACGCTTGCACCAGCGCACTTGGTCTTTGATGCCAACCCACATACATTCTCTGGCCCATTTGACAGGCAAGTGTCAGTACCGACTCCTCGGGCTATGGTGTGGAACAGATACTACACTTTGATCCCGAAGGAAAGGCTAGAAAAAATGGGGGGATTAGTGTGCGTGTGTGTGTGCATGTGCATGTGTGTGCATGTGCGTGCGTGTGTCTATGTCCATATATATGTGTGTGCTTGTATCTCCAGTCACTCCTGGTCACATTTATTGGGCTACAACCTTGAAAATTTGCATGGGCTCTACGCACCATCTAAAAACTGCTTTTATGTCTTTTAAAAAAGTGTTTTTTTGGTCTTTTATGGTCACTTTAGACCAAATCTTGTGCTAGTACTTTGAGATAATCTTTTTATAAACTTTCAGATGATTAGTTCTGGTACTCATGCTGGCTACAGTGATTCATTTATGCAAGGTACGGATATCCTATATCTAAGATATTTTTAGGAATACTTTCTTCTGTATGTAGGCATGGATGGCTCAGCGGTTGATGGCACGAAGAGTTCAAAATTTGACCAAGACAGTTTGTATTCACATCATTACTCTTGGGGATGACATGAATCCATCTCTTCTTTCCCCGCAATGGATAGATTGTAAAGAAAACTGCACTCTTTGACTATAGCAGGAACTTATCTTGGAGATAGATAAATCTGAATCCATACCAGCCTGAAGAGGGATGGGTTCCATCAGGTCATCTTGCCCTTGACATACCCATGATGAAACAACAAAGACCTTGCATTATAAAATATGTATGTATTGTATTAGGAACCATCAACCAGAACAGATTTTTAGTGGGTGGTTCAGTTCACAAAGTAAGTTAGTTTGTGTATGGCAATGTTCATGCTGTATTTTAAATCATAAAAAAGTTGGTTTGCAACCATGGGGACCATATGGTGCATGATAAAAAACAAAATGTCCAATGTAAAATTCATATGATATGTTCTATCCATGTGTGATAAGATTTGGTGTTTAAAATATATATTTCATGTAAGATTTAATAAAAGAAATACATGTACAATCGTTTGTTAATAAAAGATGATGAAAATTCAAGCGAAGCAGTAATAATACAATCTGTATATTTTCTTATTTTTCTTAGACTAATTCTCTTATTTCTCTTTATTTGATTTATAATCGTATGTGTAGAGACACATTATACACGGTATGGTTTAGCGGCTAAATCACTAATATAAATTGTACTGTTAATGCTTCAGTTCAATTTTTGCCAAGTTTTATAAACAAATAACATACCTGTTTGCACTGCATTCCTATTTGACGTGGGGTCCTGAATACTGAGTAGAGCTTTCATGGGAACTGTGGTCAAAATAGGGTTTAGAATGCCTGGTTTAGAGGTCATTTTGGATTGGCATTTCAGTGTTGGCAATCTGGCCCTTCATGATATTTTATTGGGCCATAGGAGTTATTGGAGGCACTCATCTCTACTTCATGTATCATCAGCAGGTTGCTCTGGACTACTATCAGTGACACTGAAATAGAACCTTTGACTGAGATCCAAATTGCTGCAGGTCTCGGTCACTCATTTTTTCTCCTGTTTAGCTTCATGAGACCCTTTGAAAACATCATAATGCTGATCACAGACTAGGACATGGTTGTTCATCCAAACATAGACCCTTAATACAGGGTTATTTACACAAAGCAGAATTATAGTGGGGAGAATGTTGTGGAAAAGACAGAATATTCATTTCTCTCTCTCTCTCCATATATATATATATATATATGCTATTAAGAAATCCGACAGAATGATTATAAATTGCGTTAGATTATGTTGAAACTCAATTTGAAATGATCTACCCCTCATTACGTGGTGAATGTATCATTTGGCCTAGACAACATAAAATATATTAAACAATTAAAGAAAATGGAGCTGCTGCAGGAATCAGACCTGTGATCTATAGGATATAGGGTCACTTCAATGTTTAGCAATGTTTAGCACAATGGTAAGAGCAACGCTACATTGAGGCTGCTACTCTATCTATTGCAGGTTTGTTTCCTGCAGCAGCCACATTCTTTAAAATTGTTTATTCTATTTGTATTCTGTTTGGGTCAAATGATACATTCACTGTGTAATAACAGGAGATCAAATGAGAGTTTCAATATTACATAAGGCAATTCATAATTATACATATATATATATATATATATATATATATATATATATATAAACAGGTCTTGGTTATTTGAGTCCCTTGATGATACCAAAACTGCTCTTTTAATTTGGTGTAAATTGATGGGCATAGAATTCTTCAGTGGAAGGTTAGAAAGATGGGAACACCACATTCAGAGGTGTATAGACCTAGATGGAGGATATCTAAAAAACGAAAGAAGGCCTCCCTGGCCAAGTACATTACATGACAAATTTGAAAAAAAAACATGTTTATCTCCCCTTGTAGTTTCTCCAGATTGCAATCTAATGATATTTGCCTTACTTTTCCTGCAAAACACGTTTACAGTCTTCCCATGGATTGAAACAAAATCGTGTTTTGTTGAAGAATGCATCATGCGGGATGAACATTTTCCCTTTTTTCTCATTTTAAGAAATGTGGATATAGAGCATTTCAACATGGAGCCTTTCAATTGCTTCACATATTGATGTTTGTGTCTAATAAAGACTTCTATGATTTTATAGCAGTACTTTTTGAGTTACCCTCGTACATATATATATATATATATATATATATATATATATATATATATATATGTACGAGGGTAACTTAAAAATATATATCCCAGGTATCTTTAAACAAACCAATAACTTAATGTCGCATTGTGGATTATCAACAGATTATCCAGGTCCCAATAATTCATAATAAAGAATTCCCTTCTATATCTCACTAAGCGAAGAGAAGAACTTTTTGATTCTGAATAGGTAGAGATGATGGAAGTTGTCTCAGACTTAACCATGGGCGTCTGCTGCTATTTTTCCGGGGGTTGGGACAAAAAGATATATTTCTGGGGGACACCACACAAATGGATATATTCAGCAGAGACTTACTCTTTATTTTTGATTGCATTATTATTAAGGGTGATCAGGTCTAAATTTTTAGGTTGTAGGACCCAAAATAATGCATTTTTTCTGAAAGATCACGGACTGAGGATATTTCTATTTCTATGGAAAGGGGGGCGAATGCATCGCCTTACGGACACCCATGGACCTAGTGATAACTTCCGTCATTATGAGTTCTCATAATAAGTCGATTTTATATTGCCAGTAACTATCCTGTCCAAAAATGACTTCTTCCTATGTCTAGTAAGAAGAAAAAGACTACTGTATAAATGATGATCGATGTTTGTTTTCATAAGTTGATGTGTAAGCCATTTTTCTAGTTTCTCAGTTTTCCAAAAGCTTGTAAATGACTGATGGAGTAAGCAGTAAAGAGTTGAGTAAACTTCAAAGACACTTCTAAGATTGCCCTAATATTGTGCAAAAGATAGTTGGGAATCCTACTTCAACCTTATAATTGAAAGATGCCTACTTATATAGTACTTTCAGTTTAATTTTGTACATTTTATGTAATAAGCACACAAACAAACTTTCTTGAAAGAGATACTCTAATATATTTCAACTAAAAGCAATTTGAATCAGTAAAAAAGTTGAACATAAAATCTCTAAGAGTTTATAATTGTGGCTGAACTCAAAGAGTCAGTGAATATTGTCAAATTCCATGATTTAGATCCATTTAGAAAGAAAAATACATTTGAATTAAGATAGCAAAGGAAAATACTTGTAAGCTCTCGAAGAGGGAAAAATGTGGATATAGTCATTTTGGTAGCCTTTTTTTTTATTTGTAATTCATTTAGAGTTCACTGCCTGTGGGTTTAACCATCTTTGGATATAATCTCTCCCACTTTTGCAGACTTTAATTCTAAAGAAAACTTCATAAATCTTTATTTTCATTTTTCTAAGGACTTCAGTGTGGAAATATTGAATCATCATAGCCCCACTAATCACCCGACTAACCAGCCAAGTGTGCTTCAGATTCTACTCTCTCTGCACATCTAAGTGACTATGTATTTGAGTGTGTCCCTGGGTGACTCCAGGTCATATTTTTGTGGCTAGAGCCTTGAAAATTTGCATGAATTCACCACTAAGTACTGTCTAAAAATGTTTTTTTTGTTTTATCAAAAATGTGCTTTTTTGGGTCTCCAGTTATTTTGGACCAACTATGTCCAAATTTTGTGATGGTATGTTTTTTTAGATAATTTTAGATAAAAATTTATTTATTACTAAATAATTTTAGATGGAAAAATTGATTTTTTCAGATAATTCTAGATAAAAGATAAATTTTTTTCAGATCATTTCAGATAAAGATATGTTTTGAAGATATTTTTAGATCAAAGATCTATTTCATAACGATAACTTTTCTAGATAATCTTGGATTATTTTTTTTAGATAATTAGTTCCGGTTCACACGTGGGCAACAGTGATTCGTTCATGCGAGATAAGGATATTCATTGATAGTGTTGACTTATTCAGTTTTCCTTATTGGTGACTGACATGCCATCTTGCACTTCAATCAGTATATATAAACATATGTGTGTGTATGTGCGTGATCTTCCATCTTTGAAAAACAAAACTAACTTCTTCTTTTTTACCCTTTTACCATAATGTTTTTTTTTCACCACCATTTTTCCTATTCATCCTTTTTTTTTATGGTATTGACATTCATCTATTTTTGAAAATTGTATTCAGCTTCCTTTTGTTTCTATTCTTTCATTTTTATTACTTTTCTATCCTCAGGAAACACCTTCCTTTCTTTCTCCTCGGTGTAATTCTCTTTATTGCCTTTGTAATTATTGGTTGTCATTTGATGTATGTTTTTTCTTCAAGGAGGTAATTTATATATGAATAAATTTGAAGTCAGGTTATTTTGGGACCTTTCTGTCTCTGGTGACTTGTATTATTAGCCGTGGCAATTTATGATGTCGGGCATGTGTACCTACTCGGATAATTCTGGCTTAGGTCAGAAACAAGAATAGAAATAACATTTGTAATAGTGGTTATTAATCCCTGCTGCTCACAACAGACTGGTTTAATCACTGTTGCTGGGTTTAGGTTATTCATGTGTTTTGACATTTATATCTATCTATACATGTATCTATCTGGACATTGCCCAGCTCTTACCATTCATTGTAGAAACTTGTGCTTACATGTCTCTCAATGGATAGAGAAAATTAAAAAAACAAAAAATCACCGCCTAAATAATGTTTTAGTATGTGGGGAGGGATGTATGCAGTGTAAGTTTATGCTAAATTGGTCACTGGTTTGTGTCTGCTTGTTTTTTGAAAATTGAGACTTTTTTAGTGACCACAGCCCAAAAAGTGGTGAGAAAAGAAACTCATTCATTGGTTCCCCCTTCTTCCAACTTTTCGATTGATCACCCCCAACGCAGCATACATGGCTGGTGGTGATTCATAATTTCCTTTGGAATGATAGCTATTGTTGTATTATTGTCATGAAGACTACTGTACATGCCAATATATAAGACAGATATCATTTGAAAAAATTGCATAGATTACGCTACGTCCAATGAACTGGTATTATGACTAGGGAACCATCTACCCAATATTGATATGAACACTTATCAGGCTTGGATGAGTTGCAGTGAGTGGTAATCTTTCAATTATTTTTGTAATCCATTAGTCTTATAGTCTGGCAAATATGGTAGTTTTCTTCAATTCTATTTAGATGGAAAATGTAAACTTTTTGAAATTCACCAAATTGGGTAATATATAAGTACCAAAAATTTTTCTCCAGACAAATTTGTTATGGAGATATATATATATATATATATATATATATAACATTAAAGAATTATTATAATAACTAGAGAGAACTTTACACTGTTTTTCATGAGAGATGCTGATCAGAAGTGATTTGATAAGACAAAGGGCCTTAGCATTTTCAAATGACTTCTGATGAGTGTCTCTCTTGTTTTTTTTTAATCATATTATTATAATGCTCTGTCTACATATAATGAAGATATTGAGCAATTGAAATAAATTATATGAATTCAACATTACTGCCTTTTGAGTTTCTTTTAAACT
Source organism: Thysanoteuthis rhombus (assembly GCA_963457665.1). Classification (NCBI taxonomy): domain Eukaryota; kingdom Metazoa; phylum Mollusca; class Cephalopoda; order Oegopsida; family Thysanoteuthidae; genus Thysanoteuthis; species Thysanoteuthis major. The sequence continues at coordinate 62,723,272 of OY735207.1, forward strand.
TTTAAAAATTGCTTGGTTTTGAAAGTTGAAAATTGGAACATTACTCAAGAGGAACCAAATTTTATTGCATTCAGTCATGTTTTATGATTTTGAATGTTAAGTTTCTGGAAAATATGTTGTTTTAATAGAAATAAATCATTAAATGAAAAAAAAATCATAAATTGAAAAAAATCCTTCTAAATCTTGTTCAGAATTGGTCAAGGAGATTGAAAAGGCAAACTCACATGGCTATTTGGAAGAGTTACCAAAATACTGGGTTAATTTGAACTACCCCTCTCTTTAATCTCCGTAATCTTAGCCAATAAAAAAAGGAATTTTGTGCTTATTTAAATACTTATGAGAAGTAATTTTCTATTAACACACCATCATTTTTTTAAGAAGTACTTGAACAAGTACAAAATAAGGTTTAATTTAGTAAAAAGATATTGTTTTGTTCTGATATTTTGTAAAAATGTATTTAATTGCCAGATGTACTTAATTATTGTCTATGATCATCATTCCTACTCAGGTAATTGTCTCCCTTTAAGGAGAATATTCCAATGGCATAGTTCTTTCTATTTTGTCATCCATTTCTATGATTTAAATGGACAAGTCACCACCCTCAAAACACTTGAACCAGTTTAGGGCAGTTTGATATCTGATATTGTTCCATTTCTTCCCATTTCCTGAATTCTGTGGACAGCTTAAGCAATTTCAAGGGTCAGTTTAAATGTATGTCTCAAAATTGCCAGAATCTCAATACTCATATCTGCCATTATAACAGTTCAAATAAAAAGTATAGCTGATTAGTATTGATAATGATTTGATATATCTGACAATGAATGGCCCCCATTCGGTCTCTGCAGACAATGGAACGTCCCCTCCGGGTTGTATGCCTGGGCAGAACATATAGAGATATTGGGATGCCCAATGGTCAGAATCCATTTCTCAACCTTATTGATGTTGTCCAGAGGGAATCAGAGAGTGAGATGTCTGGTATAAGCTTTGCTGCAAGAGCTGCCTGAAGGATGTCAAAGTGGACGTCAAGCTACCTTAAGAGGGCTCCACTCCCTGGTTAAGAAACAGTGTTTTCCTTCTTTAGACTTCTCCCAGACTGATTGTATTCCCAAGGCTAGGGAATTCAATCTGCTCTGCTATTTTCCCCCATAGTTGGGCTGGGGGGAGAAGAAATGGATTCATGTTTTTCACAAGGACATTATTATGAAGTGAATTAAAACATCCCTGACTGGAGTTTGAACTTAAGTCAGCAATTCCATTGACCATGCCTTAATTAACTATACCGAATGTTCCTGAAAATATATAAAAATGATATTGATGATGTAGTTAAGTCACAGATAGTCTTTAGATGTGTTCATGAAGTAAGCTTTGGAGTAAATATCTGTGGAAATGAAAATACTTTTGATACACTATTATAGTAACACTACATTGTTTTGTAAAAATGCCTTTACATTTCAGGTGTACTTTATTATCGTCTGTGACTATCCTTCTTACCCGATGATTGCCCCTTTTAAGGCCAATATTCCAATAGCACATTTCTTCCCATTTTGTCTACCATAAGATCTGCGAATGATTTCTCTGAGGCACTAATGGCAGCCCCTAAACTTCTTTTTCCTGGAAAAACAACAACAAACAAAAAAAAACTTTTTTTCTATTTCACTCTTCTCCCTCGTCTTAAATGCCACCCTGGATGGAAGCCAACAAATCAAATAGACAAATTTAAAGCACCCTCTCCTCCTCGCTTGCACCCCCCCGTATTTCTACATCCGGGGGGGGGGGGGTTTAGGAACACAGACCAAAGTCAGCATTTCCTCTATTTCAATGTTTTCTCATTCCATTTTATTTTATTCTCCTCGCAGAAGTTTATTGAAGTAGCCGAAACATAGCAGGGATATTTCATAAAACTGTCTCAGTGCGGAGAGTTGAGATCTTTCTTTATGTATGTCTTCCGATCTTTTTATGGCAACTACAATTGGTTTGTAAGCTCTTCTAGGTTTTATAGATAAAGAGTTATCGGCGTGGAGCACTTTACGAATGAAAGACCCGTGATAGTATTTGTTAAAACCACAAATGATTGAGAGACACTTAGATTTCTTCATTGAACCCCTTCCCCTCCACTTTGTTCTTTCTTCCTTTCGTGATTCTCTCTCACCTGATGGCATTCTCTCTTTTACTTTTCTTTCTATTAGAAACTGTCAACCAGAACAGTTAACATGGGTTTCTTCAGTTTCTAAGTTGGTCTGCCTGGCTATCTATCACCCATACAAGTTGAATCTAAGCTCCTTTCATTAGGAAACTGTCAACGAATGCTGTCACTAAAACTGTCAATGTAAGTTTCTACATTTTTTTTTTGCTGGCTATGTATGTATCTATGTATCACTCATACAGGGAATACCGATGGAGCCAGAAGGCTGAAAATTCAAACAATTAGTCCTTGTTATGTAAAAAAAAATTAGGTGGGGGGAATTTCTCCCTCAAGAAAGGGTTTAGTGGAGGAGTCAATTTACAATGTAAGCATATGCTAAATTGGTTCCTTTCTTTATGTTCAGCAGTATTCTTGCTGGCTCTTGGGAAATGCAGACTTTTTTTATTGCGATGACTGCCTAACAAAATTAGTTGAATTGATTTGTTCGGATCTGATAACATTCACACTTGTTTTTTTTTATTTTTTTAATTCAGACTTTTAGCGATCATTGCCCAACAAAAAGTGAGAGTAGAAACTTATTAATTGATTACCCCTTTTTTCAATCTTTTAACTGATCACCCTCAACAGATCAAAAGATTTTGTTCACATGATGGTTTCTATTTAGAGACTAACCAGATCCGTTATTCATTTTCTTCTCGTATATTCTCCTCTAACAACTACACTCCTCCTTCCACCAATTTGTTTTCCTCCCTCTCCCCTATAGCTTTATCCTCATCCTTTACCCCTTCTGCTGCTTACATTCCTTGTCTACTCATCCTTTCACTCTTGGTATCTACTTTTTTTTCCCTATTCTTTCTCAATAGTTTCTTTTATATGAAAACTGTCAACCAAAACTGTCAACATAAGTTTCTTCAGTTTTCAAGCTGATCTAGCTGATTATGTATGTATGGATGTATCATGTGTACAGGCTGCACTAATGAAGCTAAAGAGCTAAAAATTCAAACAATTACTCGTTGAAGACACAATGATCGAAATTGAAAATGCAGACCTGGAGAAAGTAGACCACTACATCTACTTAAGACGATGAGTCTCAATGAGAATAAGGTTCCCGGGGAGAGAAGGTGCACATAGAAAAAGGAAGGCAAGAAAATCAAGAGAATCAATGAAAATGGGTTTGGTTAGTCACTCAGTAGACACTATCAGGCAAACTGAGACATAGAACCTAACCAAACTGAGAACCGTGCAATGTACACATGAGGAAATCATGCTCAACCTCATATAGAGAGATTCTGATAAGATGCTATGACAAGCTAGATAAATTCAAAGAGCAATGGCTCCACGATGCCCATGATAGAAGGGTCTGGCAAATCTTGGGGATGGTCTATATCCAATGATGGATGCTAACTGCTTGATGATGATGATGATGATGATGATGATGATGATGATGATGATGATGATGATGATGATGATGATGATGATGATGATGATGATGATGAAGTCTACAAAAAATATTTCTTTATTCTTCCAAAATTATATTCCAAAACAGGATTTTGGTCGGGGGGGGGGGAGGGATGTCAATTTACAATGTAAATTTATGTTAAAACGATCCCATAGTTGCTTCCAGTGCCCCTGAATATCTAATGGATTATTTTACTCCGGTAGTGAATGCTGCTGGACACAAACTAAGGGACCAATTGGCTTTAACATTCATTGTGATTTGTAGCGCCTAATAAAAACCTATTTATGGGTGAAATTTTTCAAAAAACCTAGAAAAAATTCATTACATATTGAGGGGTGTCTGTGCTGATTTTCAAGTCTCTACTATGAATGGTTGAGACTGGGTGAAATCCAGATACATAGATAGATACATATGAACGTCAGAACACATGAATAACCTTAACCCCAATAAATACATAGATAGATATAAACATTAGAACACATGAACAACCTAAACCCCAATAGATACATAGATAGATATAAATGTCAAAACACATGAATAATCTAAACCCCAATAGATACGTAGATTCATATAAACCTCAGAACACATGAAGAACCTAAACCCCAATAGATATATAGATAGATATAAATGTCAAAACACATGAATAATCTAAACCCCAATAAATACATAGATAGATATAAATGTCAGAACACATCAATAACCTAAACCCCAATAGATACATAGATTCATATAAACCTCAGAACACATTAATAACCTAAACCCCAATAGATGATACATAGATAGATATAAACGTCAGAACACATGAATAACCTAAACCCCAATAGAGACATAAATAGATATAAACGTCAGAACACATGAAGAACCTAAACCCCAATAGATACATAGATAGATATAAACGTCAGAACACATTAATAACCTAAACCCCAATAGATGATACATAGATAGATATAAACGTCAGAACACATGAATAACCTAAACCCCAATAGAGACATAGATAGATATAAACGTCAGAACACATGAAGAACCTAAACCCCAATAGATACATAGATAGATATAAACGTCAGAACACATTAATAACCTAAACCCCAATAGATACATAGATAGATATTAACGTCAGAACACATGAATAACCTAAACCCCAATAGATACATAGATAGATATAAACGTCAGAACACATGAAGAACCTAAACCCAAATAGATACATAGATAGATATAAACTTCAGAACACATGAATAACCTAAACCCCAATAGATACATAGATAGATATAAACTTCAGAACACATGAATAATGTTAACCCATCATCAATGAATAAACCAGACTACTGTATCCATGATTAATTAACTAGCGACAGGGTAGCTGTGATTAACTAAATCCAGCAACAGTGAATAAACCAGACTGTTGTGGGTAGCAGTGATTAACAATCCACCGACCAGGAACATGTTGATATGATATCAGCCAACAAGGAAAACCACAGATATAAGTGGGAGAAATCAATTTTTGAAAAAATCAAAGGTGCAGTGAGTTTTATTTATCTCCAAGCAATGAAGGTATAAAAAAAAGAGAGAAATACTGGCATTTTCCTGAGTGCAATATGGAGGGGAAATATAAAAAAAATTGGGATGAAAGAAAGAGAAGAAATTTGATCAAATATTTACATCAATCATTAATAACCTACAGCTATAAATCAGAGTTGAACAAGCAGTCAAATATCAAGGTTTAATTCCAGTATCATATCCTCATACACACACACATACACACATACACGTGTGTTTAAATCTATAAGTGATTCTGTCTATGTGCAATCTACATGTGTGTACATAAATGTATACACTTATACATGACTAGACGCACACATACACACACATGCATACGAGAACACATGCATACATGAAGTTGCCTAACAATGGAAAAAAGCATTCATTTTACACCACTTACTCCATTTTATTTTTATGCAATTTATTTTTCAACCCAATCTCCCTCCTTGTCAATGCACTTAATTCAGTGATGAATATTAATCACATAGATCAAACATTATATTGTGTAAGTTTCAGATCAAAGTTCAGCTAATAGCTTCATATCAGGCTATGGACTTATTGATCTACTTTCATATGCATGTTTAAGTAATTGATTGTATCTGTTTGCCAGCTATATATACATATACATGAATACAGACCCCAACACAACTGAGCAGACACATACACACACTCAAAAATATTTGAGGATACATCAATAAGTCCATTGCCAAATAATTAAAAGAGCACTTTACCCAAATTTTTATCTTTCAAACATAATCTCCTTCCTTGTCAGTGCACTTAATTCAAAGTTGGATATTGATCTCATAGATCAAATATCATATATAATGATACTAGATAAAAATTCCATTGATAACTTCATATCAGACTATTGACTTATCGATCCATCCCTGTACGTATGTGTATAAAAAAACATATACGTACGTGTAGTTTTTCTTGTTTTTTGAGGAATCACCTGATCAATGTTTACTTTGAACCTCATGCCAACTTTTCATTGTATTAGAAACTGTCAACCAAAGCTGTCACCAGAAGTGTCAACATAGGTACTTTCAGTTTTTAAGTTGGTCTGGCTGGCTGTATGCATGTATGGGTGATGTGTACAGGCCGTTCCAGTGGAGCTAGTGGGCTGAAAATTTCAGCATTGACTCCCTATTAGGTCTAGAGAAAAGGTTTTTCTTGTTATTCAAAAATACTCCCTACATACTTTTGCAATGTAAATTTTTGTGATCCTTTGGTTAGCATCCATTTGCTTTTTGAAAATCAAGTTTTTTTAGTGATCACTTCCCAACGAAAAGTGAGAGAAGATACTTATTCATTAATCACCCATTTTTCCAATTTTTTAATTGATCGTCCCCAACACAGCGTATATAGGGGGATTCAGTTTGCAATATAAGTTTATACTAAATTGATCCCTTAGTTTGAGTCTGCATGTTTTTAAAAACTTCAGACTTTTTATTCAGTGATAACCTCCTAACAAAAGGTGAGAGAAGTGACTTATTTATCATTCACCAATTTTTCTGATTCATCATCTTTGTCAGCCTTTTAATGTCCGTTATTGGACATAGCCCTCTCCCTAAATTTGCCAGACCTCTCTATCTGGGGCATTGTGGAGCCGGTACTTTCTGAATTCATCTAGCTCGTCATGCCAACTTACTTTCGGTCAGCCACAATTTTGCTTATGATCTCTGGGGATCCATGTTGCGAGTTGTGATATCTAGCAGTTGTCTGACATTCTTGCTGCAAGTCCAGCCCATTGCCATTTTAGTTTTTCTAATGAATTCTTTGATATCTCGGACTCCTGTCTTTTCTCTTATACACTGTACTGTCTTGTGATCTCTCCATATGAGGTTGAGCAGGATTCTCTCATGTGCATATTGCATGGTTCTCAATTTGCAGGTCTGTCTTTTGGTTGATTTCCATGTTTGTCTGATAATGTCCACTGAGTGACGAACCGAACCTGTTTTTATTGATTCTCTTGATTTCTTCTTGCCTTCTTCATTCCATGTGCCCCCGCCCCCATCCCTGATCCTTATTCTATTTTTCATTATCTCTCACATGACCAGTTTGAAGAGAATTATGTTGCTCCAAAATCACTGGAAATTTTCTGAACTAATATATAAACTGTTCTGGTTAGCCACCCCATAGAAACATCTTTTGGCAGCATGCCATGTTGGAGGTTATAAATCAAAATATTGGAAAAAGGGGTGATCAAAGATTTAGTTACTTCTTTTGCCTTTTGTTGGATCACAACAAAAATTCAAGTTAAAAAAAAAACAAACTAATGGATCAGTTTAGTATAACATTTAACATTCATTACAAATTTAAACTTCCTCTAAAAAACCCATTTTATGGGGGAAATGAAAAGAAAATGTTTTTTCTCAATATAATAAGGAGAAAATATTGAAATTTTCAGTCCTGTAGCTCCATTGGTTGACCTGATACATACACAGCCAGCCAGCCAGCCAGCCAGCCAGCCACATTTAAACACTGAAAAAGCCTCTGTTGACTGTTCTGGTTGACGACTACTATCAAATATTACAGGATTTGTCATGGGATAAATAGAGTAATCATCTGCATTGCTTTTGAATCCAAGATTGTTTCTTTTAAAGAAAATACATGGTAAGTATCATCATCAGTCTGGTACAAAAGATTGCAGCTCGGGTCTCTCTGTCTAGAACCCGAGGCTATAATCAATGGACGACATCATAAGTTCATTGAAGGATATAGATTTTGGCTGTTATTATTGGCAAACTTATTATGTATATTTTTGTATGTCTTTTGGTTATAGGTACGTTAAACGTCATTTTGTAATTTAAACCTGGCTGGAGGTGGGAAGATTATGTTACACTATCTTCTAAGTGAGGACAGCCTGACAGCATTGAAAATCTGCATTCAAAATGCTGGTTTGAACAGTGGCCATTGGTGCCAGTGGGCCTAAAGGTTGATTACTAAACTTAGCTTACTATTAGCTAAGTCAGGCACAGGGCCATAGTAGTGAAGCATTCAGGGAAAATTGAACTTACTACAATGGTCCACAAAATAATCACTTTGCAATAGCAAATACCTATAAATCATATATTCATACTTTCATATCTTCTCTTTCTTGCTTTGGGACTCAGAGGGCAAAGAGGGTCTGAGGGTTTCTTTGGTAAAGTTGTGTATTGAAACTTCGAAGTTGATAGGATATGTCCATTGATATGACCATTGTTTACAGGTTGAGCAAATATAGTATGGTGTACCAAAAGGGTTATTGCAGATGAAAACAGGATGACTAAAGGACTAGGTTGCTTGTGGAGTGTGTGTTTCGGGTGAGGTGTAAAACTGTTTTGCATTACCTTATGAAATTGGCTCAGAGGCCCTACCAGTAAATATAATTGTATTACTACGGAACAATATTTCAGTGGTGTATCATGTCAGCCTTTGCAACTCTATCTTTCAAATATATCAAGTCAGAAACTGCCAACAAAAACTGTCACTAATACTGTCAACATAGGTTTCTTCAGTTTTTAAATTGGTCTGGTTGGCTGGCTATGCATGTATCACAAATACAGGCCGCAACAATGGAGCTAAGGGACTTAAAACTTGAACATTCACTCATTACTATATCTATAAAAAATGTTTTTCTGCCATAAAAACTTTTTTTTTATAGGGGGCTCCAGTTTGCAATGTAAGTTCATGCTAAATTGATCCCCTTGTTTGAGTCTGTTTGTTTTTAGAAAATTCAGACTTTTTCTAGTGATAACTGTCCAACAAAAGGTGAGAGAAGAAACTTATCTATTATTCACTCATTTTTCTAATTCATCATCATCATCATCATCGTCAGCCTTTCAGCATCCATCATTAGACATAGACCTCCCTATCATGGGTGTTGCAGTGCCAGTATTTTCTAAAATTGTCCAGCTTGTCACACCAGCTTATTCTCTGTCGGTTACAGTTTTGCATTGATCTCTAGGAATCCATGTTGTGAGTCTTGATGTCCAGCGGCTCTCTGACATTCTTGCAACAAAAGGCAAGAGAAGTGACTTATGTACCAATGTATATATTTATCAATTTTTTAATTTATCACTGCAACACGGCATACTGTCAAGAAACGTTGGTCACATGACAGTCTCTATTAAGTGACAAGTTCCACTCAATGTTTTTTCTTTCAACTCATTTATATCTGATAGTTTTGTAAAGGACGCAGAATACAAAATTAAGTTTGAACTTGCAGCTACGTACATTATCTCTTTTAATTCACAAGACTTGCAAAAATAAATTCTCTGCATCTTTCTTGAGTTTTTCTTGAAAACAATTTTAAAAAAGCCTATAAAAAATGTTTTTAGACTCTTCAATGACAGGGAATGAAAAGCATGAAATAACCAAATTAGCTTATTTTCAGCTTTTAACATATTTGTATCAGATCCCTTTTAAGATAATATCATGAAATGTTTATTTTTAAGCTTCCCAATCTTTGCAGAAGATAATCAGAAAATGATATCAACTCTCTAATTTTTTTCAGTTTTTCTTTTTTTACAAAAGAAAACAAGAATTTGTTATAAAAAAGATGAGAAAAGGAATCTCAAATTTCTGAAACATAAATTTTGTGTACAGATGAAACTGCTTACTGTGATCACTTTGGGGGTATATTCTTTTATAGCAATAACTGGCTTATGGCATTAAGCAAAGGATATAGAATCCATTGATATGTGATTAAATTCATTGTTATAATCAACTTAACATTTCTATAGTGAAATCATGTGTACTGCAGTTTTGTACTATACAACCCTACACTATCAGTATCTCTTGCACAAATTCCTGTTCACTGAAGATCCCTTTCTTCTTTATTTTTAACGCATTTCTATAATAAAATCATTTGCAATTTATTTAAATCATACATATAATAGTCTTTATCTATCATTAATGCTTGCATTAATTCTTCACCTCTGACAATCACCTATTTCATATTTTTAATGTATTCATATTGTAAAATCTTTGATATTGCATTTCTACAGTAAAAGCGTTGGCAGAGCATGTACATTATACTTATAAAAGCCCTGTTCTGTCAGTAACACTTGCCTCCATTCCTGGCCATTGATGATCCCTTTTTTCAATGCATTTCTATCATCATCAATCTTTTAACAACTGTCATTGGATATAGACCTTCCCAAGGATCCGTCACATTTCTCTATCATGGGCGTTGCAGAGCCACCGGTGGCCAAGAACCAGGGTCAGATACTTGATTTCCAAGCGGTTTACCAACCAACATACATGTTTGTTGTCCTCCCTACAGCCATTTTTAATCTGGCATGAAGCTGATAGCTTAATCACAAAAGCTAATCCCTCTAAATGTCATTTGTGGTTTAATTTTTTCAAATGAATTTTTTCAAAAATGAATTGACCATTCAAAAAGAATTCCTTGATTCAAATGACAAACACGCATACTCTTATTATTAACGGTTCTCACAGAGAAACATTTGTATAATCATCTTCAATCTGTTGTATAATCATATTTATGAAATTAAGATGAAGATATGCATTTTTACCTCAAGAATTGTTTGCCATGCTGGCGGACATCATTGTTTGCAAATTGGATCAAAGCAATGGATGGTCTGATGGACCGATTGGTTGTGATAAGAATTCTTCACTTGGGGCTCCTTAAGGATAAAAAGTATAAAAGAAATTCTGAGATGTATTCACAGTCATTCCTTAATATTCACTGGGATTAGGGGCACCAGGGGGCTGCAAATACATGAATTCACAAATAATTTTTGCTGACTAACTCCCCCCACTCCCAAACCTTTTTGATCCCAAAACCCATAAATCTTGTACCATAAACAAGCAAACACTTTAGTAAAATCATTTATAATGCATTTCCTTACTAAGATATTTGTAATGCTTAATTATTGTAAAATCATTTAGAATGCATTTACACCATTCGTATAAAAGCCCTATTCTACCAGTAATGCTTCCATCAAATCTTGACCATTAGATACAGAATGAATGCTGTAACTTAACATATGTATATGGCTGGCAGGCACTCACAAATGAACCATGGTAGCCTATTATCAGTTAAATATAATGATTTTCTGAATATTACAGTATTCTATCGAGCTCTTAGTAAATTAGATGCTGGAAGATACAATGAGTGCTTCTGGTGCATTTGTAAGAGCAAAGATGACACATGCAGAATAGTATTACCAATGTTAAAGTACTAGCATATACCTCACCCTGTAATCTGATTAGCATAAAATAAACTAAAAATCCCATCTCTACACCATTTGAATATATATTGACTTATCTTTATACTAGCAGCTTATGTTCTGGACTTCTTTTATCATCACCAAGGGAAATCTAAAATTACTGCTTTCAATATCAGTTCCTCTCTTGTTTCTGAAAGTCATTTTAGGAATACATCTTCAACACTAGAAATGCTAGCTACTACCCATGGGTAGAAAGTGGGAGTTGTTTGACCTATGTACACTTCAGTGCAAAAGGGTGCATTTTTTCATGCTGCTTGAATGCAGTCATATTCAATAATGGATAGCAAGATGGGATTTTGGGGTTCTAGCCTTTTGTGAGTCTTATTCTCTCAAGAGCAGTAATAAAAAGCAACAGTTCAGTGTCAGAACTTTAGATCCTTCCACAAGTCTTCCTTGTTTTCAAACTCCTGCTGTTCCTATATTAACAACAATGATGCTAAGTTCAGACTTTTGATGAGACTAAAAAGTGAAAAAGTTATAAAATTCGAATGAATAGAAAAGGAAGGTAAAAGAGAGAGAGAGGGAGGTAAATTTGGTTCCTGTGTCATCTATTAACGAAAGGAAGAAAAAAAGAAAGAAGGAAAACGAGAAAGAAGAGAGAAAGGAAGAGAGACAGGGGAAGAAATGAAGAAAGAAAAAAAGAGAGAGAAAGAGAGGAAGAGAGAATGGAAAGCTACGATTGCTAGATTAAGTCATCTGGTGTCGCAAATCAGATTTTAAAATAAGAATTCTAATTTTTGAAAAATTCTCTTACTATATTTCTTCTTCTTTTTCTTCTCAGCCCTAACTGTCCAGAGTAAAAACTTGAAATTTAGCTCACACACTCCCTTCAATAAGTAGGGTAAATAGTTTTTTGTCTTTTGATCAGTCTGATTAGTGGCTGAAATGTTTGTATCTCTGCATGTGTCCCATATACAGACTGCACAAACAGAGTCAGAATGAAATTTGACCCTGAAGTAGCCAATCTTGTTCGTCTATTTTGTTCTGCCAAAAATGAAAGAGGATAAATCATGATAACTAACAGTCTGTCTATTTGCAAAATCGCATAATAACGATACTCTGGTTCAATTCTAAGATTTAAGACAAATATCTGTACTCTAGATAAATGAATCACCATAGCCCATGCATGTACCAGAAATAATTATCTGAAAAATCTTTCATCTTAAATTATCTAAAAAATACCAGCACAAGATTTAGGCACCGTTGGTCTAAAATGACCATGAAGATACCTAAGAGCACTTGTTTCTAGATAGTGCCTAGTGGAGTACCCATACACATTTTCAAGATTGAAGCCCTCAAAATGTGACCAGTAGCACATGGAGCCATACACACACAAAGGTATAGACAAGTAAAGAGAGAAGAATTTGTAGCCCACTTGACTGGTTGGTTTGGCATACCATTCGTGAGGCTACGGCGATTCAATTCAAAGTTAGAAAATGGTGATTGAATCATGAACTGCAATGTTAATGAATCCTGTTTGAAATATGCAATCCAAAAGAAAACTGGATAATAATCTTTGTGGGAAGAAATCATGCAGACCAGTGCAGTTGCCAATATCAATTTTACCACAGTTGAGAGCCATGGGAAGGGCGGTATGTCTTGCAGGCCAGTTCCAGAATCATTTTCAGTTTAGCCATTGGACTTCATGAAAGGCCATGATCTGAATCCCCTCCCTGGCCCTCTTTTATGTTGGCAGCAATCAAATGCAATCAAATGCTGTTGCGATGTTTTGGTCACTTGGAAGGTTTGCAAACAAATTGCCCCATTGTCAGCTAATTTCTCTCTTGGACTTCGCCCTGCATGTGTAAGAATTCATAATAAAGCCTTTAGTATATGAAATGAATAAATTCTCTGACTTTTAAATGAGGACTACTGGATTGACCCTTGAGGAGGTATGGAGAACGAAGCGTGTGAAAGGTCAAGAGAGAATGAAAGGAACAGTCTGGCTGTCTTCACCCTTCTCTCTCTCTCTCTCTCTCTCTCTCTCTATATATATATATATATATATTTATATATACATATATGTATATATATATATATGTATGATAATTGTTGAGACATTTTATTAAGAAACAGATTTCAACCGGCTCCAGAATTACTTGAGTAGCAAATCAAACAGCCAACCATCTAAATAAATAAGCTGTTACTCTGCTCTATCAACTGAGCTAACAGTGAGCTGGAGTTCAAGATAGCAGACTTGAACCACCAATCTCTCTACTCCTGCTTGCCAAGTGTGCTGTTAGCTCAGTCAGAGCAGAGTCATAGACTGCTTCCTGGTGGCTGTGCGTTTGAGTTCCACACAATGCTCATATCTTCAACTATTTACATGGTCGGCTGTTTAATTTGCAACTTGATTAATTCCAGTGCCGGACAAAATATGTTTCCTAATGAAATGTCTCTGCAATTATAACAATCTGCTTGACATAAAACTATCCAATCTAATGATACATACATATATATATATATATATATATATATATATATATATATTCATAAACACACATACATATATATATATATATATATATATATATATATATATATATATATATATATACACATGTACATATATACTTTTTCTCCGGTGAAGAAAAGAAATCTAGAAAAAAAATAATTTTGCATCATCTCCCCACCTCCAAATCTCGTTATTCTAAAATTTTACCATGTTTCTGATTTGATGTTGACGTTAATGGAAATAAATTCAATCCAGTTTCCAATCTTTCATGTTTCTATATTGACTATTGGATTCACCATGTATATTCTTATATAGACGTACTTGTATAAGGATATTCACCATGAACATTGATTAACACAGACACACATATATATGTATATATATATATATATATATATATATACATGCATATACATATACATGCATGCATATACAGTCTAAAAAGCTTTATACATATATATCTATTTACACATACATGCATATATGTATATATGTATATATATGTATATGTATGTACATACATTTATACTCATGTATATATACCAAGTGATACAAAAAAATTGCTAAGGATTTGGTCAACTATAGCTGCTAAAATAGTTCTCAAATGTTTTGTAATAATTCACTGATGGTTAACTTAACGATAAATACCTTTTTAAGCAATGGATTTGCCGAGATCACAGTAAGGAACCATTTAATTCATATTTAAGTGACTATAGACCATCAAGTCCCAAGTGTTTTTCTTGGGTAGGAGATCACCTGGTACATATATATATATATGATAATTGTGTCATCCACAGACAGTGCTTTTGTTGTATTACAACTCTTCAGTGTGGCTATAGACTTCATATCCCTTCCAGTACTGCTAGCTATGGTCGAAACCTTCCTTCAGGACCCAGGGGCAGATGCTCTACCCTACGCAGAACTGGATGATCAATAAGACGAAATTAGGGGATACACCTATTTACACATAGTTCCCTACCTACCAGAGTGCTAAATTCCTGAGTTAGAAGAATATTGCATAGTTGCTTATAGTAGATGGGTTCCCTACTTAAGAGTGCTCATCCCAAAATAAGGGAGCATTGATCATAATTGATAATTGTGTCATCCACAGACAGCTGTTTTGTTGTATTACAACTCTACAGTGTGGCTATATATATATGTATATATATATATACATATACATATATATATATATATATATATATATATACATATATATATATATATATATATATATATATGTATATGTATATATATATATGTATATAAAGAAAGAGAGATATAGAGCAATAAAGGGCAAGTGCAGTAAAGAAAATATAAAAACAAATGAGGGAAAGAAAGGTACTAACAAACAATAAAAGAAAGAAAGAATTAAAACGTGAGAAAAGGAAAAAAGAAGGAAAAAGACAGAAAGTAAAAAGGAGAGAAGGAAAAAGAAAGGTTGGGGGAATGAGATAAAGAAAATAGAAAGTTATAGAAGGTTCTATGATGGTCCTATTCATTCACTTGTTTTTGCATTATAGAACAGAGGCATGTCACAAAATTAGATATGGGATTTGTTCATGCTGAAAACTTTGAGGCATTATATGTAAGAAAAGAAAACCTACCAGATGAATTAGACACCTGGGGAAGGCTGAAGAATGAATTAACCAAAATGTCGTGAGAAAAACAGCAAGAATGTGAGTACTGATCCAAATAAATCATGGAGTAAAGACAATTACTCATTTGAGAATTTTCAGATAATATTTAATCCTAGCATAGTACCTTTATATATGTATATATATATATATATATATATAATTATGAATTGCATTATATTATATTAAAATTCTATTTGAAATGATCTCCTGTTATAACACGGTGAATATATCATTTGGCACAGACATAATCGATTGAAGATACATGTATAAATACATATTTGTTATACTAAGGATTACCAAAGCAAATTTGTTTTACAATTCTGATTACTCAGAATTTGTTAGTTTCATTATTGATAGTCAGTTTTGAGTTACTTTCTTTTCAACTGTTGTTTTAGCATCTATTTTTCATTATGCATTCCTTAATTTTCATTTTTCATTTCACTTTTTTGCTGGTTTGACTCTAATTATTTTGATTTTTTATCGATCCTTTTTGTGATATTTACTGTTAAATATATCTTGGACTTAATTCTATATTTGATGTTTTGGATGACATTTTTTTCTTTCAATTTATATAAGTTTTTTTAATAATTAAATGTATTATTGTGTTTTTAAATGCTATGGGGGTGTTATCATTTTGTTTTTTTAATGAAATTTTTTTTATTTATTTTATTAGGTTTTATTTATTCCTGTTTATCTAAATTTTTTGTAGTTATATTTCATTATTTTGGTGAATGTCAGTTTCATTTTATAGTTATTTTCCTTCCATCATTAAGTTTCATTTTTTCATTTTAATGTTTTGAGGTACTTTTGCATTTGTTTCTTTTTATCTATATAAGGTTTTTTAGTAATTAAATCTGTTATGATGTTTTTAGTTGATAAAACTATGAATAGTGAAACTAACAAATAATCATTTTATCATGATACCACTTTAAGATCGAAAAAAATTTGCTGTGAAGCCATTGGTATGATCATTATACCAGCTCTATCTTTATAAAAATATCAAGCATTCTAGCTGAAAAACCAACTACTAGCTCACAATATATATATATATATATATATATATATATATATATATATATTGTCAAACTCCCAAACTGGAGTTGACTTTATTTTCAAGAGCAATCCTCATGAAAAGTAGAGATGTAAACTGATATGTAAATTTCACATTAACCTACCATGATTTGAAATCATGGACGAAAGTTTTCCAGGAGGCCGTCTTATTGACTGAACTGAATTGACAAGTTCTAGGTATTAATCAAAATTCATCATACAGATGTGCATGGGCTTATTTCATTCTAATAAATAAATATATTTGTATAAAAAATATGTACATATACAATACAAAAGTTGCAGTTAATCATCTTTTGTCAGAATAAAAGTTGAAGCAAAGTTTGACCCAGCTGCAGTCCATCAAATATATATATATATATATATATATATATATGTATATGTATATATTTATATATAAATATATATTCATTATAGATGTGTTATATTACTTTAAAACTCTATTTCAAATGATCTCCCATTATCACATGCAGAATGTATCCTTTGGCCTAGACAATGCAAATAAAATAAACAATTAAAGAAAATTGAACCTGTGACTGATAAGGTAGGCGGTTCAACATAGCATTGCTCTTACCCAAATAACTGCTTTAGCTCCAAATTTGTGACTCTATGGGGACAATTATATTATTAAGAAGTAGAAAAGATTTTTAAAATTATTTCTGTCAGATTTTGTATCCATTTCTTGGTGATATATTTATATACATATATATATACATAAGGATACACATTGTGTTTTATAAATGTGGATTTAAGCTTTTTATTATTTGGTTATATGAAATGTATCAAGATTCCTTTTCAGATGTTTAATGATATGAAAATATTTAGATTTTAAAGTTGTTGACCTGAATAAAATCAAAATAAGAGAAATCAAACCAGCACTTTACAGACCCTATTACAGCAAGTTTACACTAATGAGGCTAAAATGCGAAATGGATAAAAACCATCTTCTGAAGTACTTATTAAATCATTTTACCCAAGAAGCACCAATTAAACATAATACGTGATTAATTCTCCTGGCTACAATAATGATAATTAAAACTTTAATTACTTGGTCCAGCTCTCAGAATTCACTTGGCAAATTATTTAAGATCAGGTTGGATGAGGTCTAAGAGATATACCTCTTTTCATTTTTATTTATTTAATTTTTGTTTGTGTGGAAATATTTTGGTACAAATCTTGAGGATATATTGTTACCATTATGATGCTGTAATTATTATCTAATTATTGTTACTCCTGGAATTTATGAAAATTCAACATTAAATGATTGCAGTTCAGGAGCAGAAAATAAATTCAGTTATAAAAATCACTGTAGCCCCACAAATGGTCCAACCAACCAACCAACCAACCAACCAAGTAGGCTACAGATTCTTTTCTCTTTGAATGTTTAACAACTGTAGCATTAAAAAATGTTGAAGGGTTTTATTCTTTATCCTTTTGTCTGTTTGTTTATATGTTTGTTTGTGTATTTGCTTGTGCATTTTGTTTATGTGTTCAAGCACTCCTGGCCATACAGTTTTGTCGACAGACTTGAAAATTGGCATCTGTACTTCACTAGACCCACTCTAAAATATTTTTTTATTTTTGGAAAGAGGGCTTTTTTTTCACCGTTCTTGGCCTTAATTTGACATATTTAAAAACAAGATCTAGATTCTCCAGAATTTTACATGTTTTCCGGTGGAAAACACCAGTGATGTCATAATTAGAATTTATTCTGACTGTATTCATTCTTTGATGGAATTTTTTACATGCTTTCAAATTTTGTTGCTATGGTTCTAGTATTGATTGTGATGGTGAGTCTGTGTCTTTGTAGATATCTATGTGTGTGTGTCTGGGTGCTCCTGGTCATATTTTGGGGGCTACAATCTTGAAAAACCTGTATGAGTCCACCATTAGTCACCATTTAAGAATGTTTTTTTTTTTTTTACTTAATCTAAAGGGCTATGATCATTTTAGGACTAACAGTGACCAAATCTTGGACTGGTATTTTCTGTATAATTTTTGATGAAAGATCTATTTTTAAAAATATAAGTTTTGATATTTTTTTAGATGATTAGTTCCAGTACACATGTGGACTATGGTGATTCATTTGTATGAGGTATGGATATTTATTCAATTATTGTTTAGGTAGGAATATTAGGGTACAAACCTTGATGAGATATTGGTACTACAATGATGCTATTTTATTATCCAATTATTGTTTCTCATATAATTCATGAAAATTCAACATTGTATGTTTGCAGTTTTGAAGTTGAAAAAAAAAAATGATCTTATTTTGATTCAACAAATGTCTGTCCCTTGGTCTGTACATGGTAGTTTACTGTAAAAACTATTCAGCATAAACCCCCCAATTTTTTTTGCATTCCTGTGAGCTCTTGGCTGGTTTTTAACGAGACAGATTTTTAAAAATCATTCCCCAAAATGTTTTCAGGGGATGTTAATCAATTCATGATTGATAATCTATATTGAAATGGACACAATTTTTGTGCCTTATGCACAAAAAATTCAATGATGGCTTTTTCAGCCAGAGTCAAAGAGCGGGTAGTTGCTTCAATTGCATTCCCCAAGGGTGACAGAGTAAGAGGGAGAACATAATTTAGTTTAAGGAATTTTTCTTTCTCTCAAAACTTCAACAAGTTTTCTCTTACTGCCCCTACGCTCTAAGAACTCAGTCAGAGTGTAAGAGCTGTGTTTCTTGATTTTACTTTTGCTGCTAATAGTAAATTCTGCTTTGAATAAAACTCGGTTCTTTATTCAAGAAAAGATCTATTCATATTGAGATCATAAAGAAATACTACAAATGGGAGCAGGTAATAAGAATATTCCTTTAAAAAAAAGATTTTGTAAAAATAATCAAATCAATACATTAGAATAAAACAACTTATGTATATCTTGATATTAACTTTCGATTATGAAAATGACCAATAGAATTGCTTTATAGTCACATTTTGTAAATGTTATGTGTGGAATTTTTGTTTAAATTTTCTCAAAATCTTTCAGTATATCTGAATTATTTTCGATGTATCTCATCTCCAAAAATTCAGATTTATTCATTTTTGGTTATAGTTTTTAGAAATAATAGACCTATCCGATTGTAAGGTTTCACACTCAATAATAAATACATATATTCACAGTCAATAATAAAATGGTGCACAAAAATTAAAAAAAGAACAACTTTGTTTTATTCAAAACAATGACAATTAGATTTAATTTGATTTTTTGAAATTCAATGGGATGAGATGAAATAGCCGTCCAAATGGATGGAGTCAATTGATGTCCAAAAAAAAATTTGTAAAATAGATAGATTGATGGGAATATGATAGCATTTGATTTTTTAAAAAAAGAAGAAAATTTCTGGAAGAAAAACGGAATAAAACACATGAATTCGAATTATATTATTATTGCAATTATTATTTTTTTCTTACTATTTACTTACATCTTAATTGTTGTTGATTTTTATCACAACTTTACTCAGGCTGGGTCTTCTTCAGTTGTGAGTAAATAGATTAGCAGCCCTGATCTGAATATGTTCTGCGTGAAAATCGAACTTGCAACCACAGCGTATCTTACTTAATACGTGACCGTTCTTACCACTGAACTATTGGAACTCAGTGGCAAGCCCTAGTCCAGATCAAACCCTTCAACTGACACCCTACACTGACATTTTCTGCATCATGCTTATTACTAAATCGTAGTTCAGTTCAATCCAATTTTATTTTATTGTAAAAAAAGGATTGTAAAAAAATAATAATTTTTTCCTTAATTTAGTTTGATTCAAATGGATACAGATAAAGAATGAGTTTTGATTTGAGCATTGTGAGTCCGATTCCCAACAAGAACTTATGTCTTATTTTGATCCATGCTTTTAATTTGTTTATTTCTCATTGAAGCGTACCCAACCTGAGTTTAGTTTCTATAAAAAACATCAACAATTAAGATGAAAGTAAATAGTGGAAAATGATGATGATGATGATGATGATGATGACGACGACGACGACGACGATGACGACGATGACTTAAACTTGTTTTTCTTTTAACGATTTTCTTCTTTAAAAATCAAAAGTTGCCTGATTTTCCATCCATCAATCTTTTTATTTTATAAATCATTTTTTGGACATGAATTTACTCCACCCATTAGGGTGGGTATTTAGTCTAGTATATATAATTTTAGTCAATAGTCCACAATATACAGTGCTGAAACTATCAATGTTTATACCAAGATCATTTGCTGAAAAACTGATGTAATTATCAGATCATTCATTGCAAACCTTTGTCATTCTGCCAAGAGAAAAATTGTTGTTTGGTTGTGGATATTTCTGACTTAAAGGGTTTGAATTCATCAATAATGCAAAGTTTTCATTTCTTTTTTATCTCGGAAGAGTGCTTGATTCACTTAGGACAAAAATTAAAAAATGATACAGGGTAATTATACTTCAAATCTTTCCCAATACGTCTTCAGTTTGAAGACAATCATGGAAGGAAAGCAATCTACAGTCTATTACTCCTGGAGGAGTGATTATCATTTAAACTTTTGTTCAGACAATCAGATATCTTCTTCCTATCCTTGATATTGTTAACCAAAGGTGTCAACTGCACATCTTTTCAGCCCTATTCAGGTGAATAATTTGAGAAAAGAAGTAAAACTGGGAGAAAAAATGGTTTGTTCCAAATCTTGGATTATACACCTGAAAAGGACTGAAAAATAGAATGGGAGAAGAAATTTGATTGTCTTAACAGAAAATTGGAAAAGTCATCTCTCTTTGTGAGCCAAAGTTTCTGCCTCTGAGGAGTTAAAATGAATCTTTTCATTAACATATCAAATGGACCTCACAAGATTATTTCATCTTACTATTAAACTATTTCCTACCTTCTTGAAAACACAGTTGGGTCAAAAACTTACGGTATAACATTGGCTTTATTTCGACTTAGATGAGAAGATGGTATATTGACATTAAGTGTAATAATGCCACAAACATCTCAAAGATACTGAGTACTGAAGGTGGAGGCTATCGGATGTTGGTACCTGCTGAGAATTGGGACCAATGCTTCTGACAGTTTTATTGACAATGTGAACAAAGCTGCTAGCTTGAGTGGGCTCTTCCTTGTCAGCTTTAAAATCATTCGATATAATCATGAAAAGATTTCTTTAGAAAACACTTGACACATCCTTTCACTTCATTCTCGTCAGAGGACCTGAGTAAGCAGACTCGTTTGTTTCTCTTTTGTCACATGTTGTTATGATTTGTAGAAGTCTTGTGACGATTTAACTAAAACGAAAGGATATTGACAGAATAAGAAGAATTTTTCTTTTTTTTTTTCCTTGAGAGATTCTGAAGAGATGGGCGTTTCCTACCGACCAATTTTTCTTCTTCCCTTTTTTCACTTTTATATATTCTGATCGTTGTTTGTGCTTACAAGTTGGTTGACCATCATTCCAATGATATCCGTGGCTGAGTGGAGATTTGCATAGCAACCTGTGCATCCGAATGTTTTCAAACCAGGAAGGTTGTTGGTAATGAATGATCCCACTCCCTTGGGCTTGAAAGCTGTTCTCTCCAGTGGTATGATGAGATGTCACAAGAAGCAGCTTTTTTGGCTGCAGGAGTTGTCACGAAGGATGTAAAGTTTACCACAGGGATACTTCTGGGGTTCAACTCCCAGTTTGTTCTTCTTTAAGAGTAATCTTCTCTTAGTTGGACTATCTTACAGGGTTAAAGAGCTCCAACTATCCTGATATTTTCCCATAGCTGGTGAAAGGCAAGTAGATCCTTACTTTCCGCAAGAACATCAATGTGAAGTGAATGTAAACAGCCTTGGTTGAAACTTGAACCTAGTTCGCAATTCTTTTTTCAATGCAGGTGACTGTTATGCTTCCTCATAGCCCCTTGTACTTAAACTCTTACCTACCAACTTACTTATCACTAGTATGTAGTAGCTATCACTTCATTACCTTATCAAATGTAATGTGATATATCCAGTAATATGGTTTGGTCACAAAAGGAGATAACAGGGTGATTGAAAGGGACAAATGTGGCCGGATATTTCCCTGTAGATTACATTGTTACATAACAATAAGATCTCTATTATTACAATAGTATTTGCAATCTGTTGACCATTGGAAAGAAAAAGATATATTGAACAGGTCTGGTAGGTCATTCAATAGATACCGTCAAGTGACCAATAGGGGTGTTAGAAGTTTGTTGACCATCATTCTGATGATATCTGATCAATTAAAAAATTGGTGATCAATGAATAAGTTACTTCTCTCATCTTTTGTTGAGCCAGATACAAACTAAGGGACCCATTTAGCATCAAAATTTTTTTTTCTTGACATATTAAGAAGTAAATACTTAAATTTTCTGTCCTCTAGCTCCATTGGCGCAGCCTGCAAGTGCAATTCATATATGCATAGTTAGTCAACTAGACTAGCTTCAAAACTGAAAAAAAAACCCATGTTGAGAGTTTCGGTTGAGTGTTTCTTATAAGATATATCTAGAAATGTAAGAATATTTCTATGTATGTAGTCAACACACGGAATAGCCACAGGACACAATGATTAACACCTTGGGAAACGGAATTGACAAACTTGAGTTTGAATTTTTGACTGAGACAGCATCTATTTACTTTGCATTAATACACCAGAGAAGAGCATGAATCCACTTTACCCTGTCCTCAGTCCTATTTTGAGATTTGCTAAAAAATATTTGTCACCGGCACACCATGATGGCATTGACAGCGAAGAGAATGGTTATGTGCACAAACCACTCTCCCATAACTACTTTACCTGTTCATGCAGTAGTAACATAATGATCTTTTCCTCATAATCAACCTTGACAGGGGATCATAAATAATTGCTTTCGCTATGTGAACCCATGTACAACTGGCTCTGGTGTTCATCATGACTCTGCCGATAATTGCTTCTGACATGTGTGGTAAAAATACCACTTTAGCTATATTCTAGATTCAAGATATAGTTTCTGAACTTCCAATATGCCTGGATATAGAGGACGGGCAGTTTAGTTTCTACCTAGTTCTCGAAGATACAATATTTTACACTATGACTAGTATGGTCTGAGTGGTAGTTTTATACCAGAACTTTGAATAAAAAATGCTCACTGGCAAAGAAACAGATCACGTGCCATATTCAGAGCCATGCATAGGCTGGAAAAACTTGAATTTTTCCCAAAAGATCGATTTGACAGGTGGCCAGGAATTTCACCTGACTGACCAATCCCAGCGAGAATCTTGGAGCCATTATGAAAGATTGTGTTCAAAACATCCTTTTGGACTTCCCCAGTAACCAGGGGTGCCGGAAGCAATTGGGGGTGGGGTGGGGAGGAGCTTTTCAGGAAAGACATTTCTACAATATATATTTTGGGAGAAAAATTCTTGATAATTGCTGAAATCGGCTGAGGCTTTTCATTTCCTTAATGCTAAAAATGTTTTATTTACTCACTTAAAGTCGACTTATTAAATAGAATAATTAAGACCCCGGAAGGAATTAATAATGAGAAAAAAAACATTTACTTTTATTAAACTATTTAGATTCGGGGGGAGGGGTT
Organism: Thysanoteuthis rhombus; assembly: GCA_963457665.1. Lineage (NCBI taxonomy): Eukaryota > Metazoa > Mollusca > Cephalopoda > Oegopsida > Thysanoteuthidae > Thysanoteuthis > Thysanoteuthis major. Next base: position 62,747,371 of record OY735207.1, read on the forward strand.
GTCCCCAAAACAAAAAATCGTTTTTTCTAGATATCATAAGGAGTGAAAATTTGAATGTTCAGCCCCCTAGCTCCATTCATTCCATACATATATAGACTGTTAGACCAGCTCAAAACCTGAAAAAACCCTATGTTGGCTTTTTTGGTGACAGTTTTGACTGACAGTTTCTAATAGTTGGAAATATGCAACTATCTAATTCTCAAGCTATACTTTCTGATGATGCATGAACATTGTAACTCTTTTATTGGAGACTTTGGTCGTATAATTGGTCTATTGAGAGTAAACATAATGGGTTTGAGTTTATGGTAATACCAGCTCAGATTTTATCTTTACTATATTAACCTCAATGCAGTTATTTCTTTTCTGAACAAGCCAAGATGAACAAGTATAGATCTATAATTATTTGAGATATGAATGTATAGACATATCAGTATCATTCTGTATATTTACATGAATTTTGATGAGTATTAGAAGCCCCCTCCCTTAAGACACTTCACAAGCACCCTAGTCCTTTCGTCATCCAGTTTTCATCTGAAATAACACTCTTAGTACACCATACTATATTTGCTCAACCAATAAACAATAGTCATATTATATTAATGGACATATTGTATCAACTTGGAAGTTCTGTAGACTTAGCGAGGAAAAATGTTAAAATTTTCAGCCCTTTAACTCAGTCGGTGTGGTCTGTACACGTGACGCACAAACAGATATGCACATACATACATACATATATAGCCAGCTATCTGACGAGGCTGAATCACTCAAAGAATCTTATGGTGACAATTTTGGTAGAAAGATTTTTGTACTTCTTTGCTAAAAGATGAGAGAGAGAGAGAGATAGAGATAGAGAGAGAGAGAGAGAGAGAGAGAGAGAGGGGTTTTAAGAAAGAGAGAAAATATGAAAGTATGAATGAAAGATTTACAGATGTCTGCTATTGCAAAGAGGTTGTTCTGCAGACCAATCTGCTATTGTAGTGAGCTCAATCTCTGCTGAATGTTACACTACCATGGCCCTATGCCAGACTTAGCTAATAGTAAGCTAAGTTTAGTAATCAACCTTTAGGCCCACTGGCACCAATGGCCACTGTTCAAGCCCCGGTAAAAAGCCAGCATTTTGAATGCAGATTTTCAATACAGCCAGGCTGTCCTCACTTAGAAGATGGTGTAACACAATCTTCCTGCCTCCATTCAGCCAGGTTTAAGTTAAAAAGTGACTTTTAAAGTACATATGACCAAAAAAAAACCCAGAAAAAAACAGACTTGTTGCCAGCATTAATTTTCTAAAGTTTGCCAAAATCTATATCCTTCAATGAACTTATGATGTAGTCCATTGATTACAGCCTTGGGTTCTAGACAGAGAGGCCTGAACTGCAATCCTTTGTACCAGACTGATGATGATACTTACCATGTATTTTCTTTAAAAGAAATAATCTTGGATTCAAAAGCAATGCAAATGGTCACTTTCTATCCAGTGACTAGCCCAGTATTGACAAATCCTGTTTTGTTTGTGGCTGTCAACAAAATTGTCACCAAAACTGATTCATTGGTTTCTTCAGGTTTTTAGGGGGGAGTAGGTTCAATTTGCGATGTAAGTTCATCCAAAATTGGTCCCTTAGTTTGTGCCCAGCAGCATTCATGCTTGTTATTTGAAAATTCAGATTTTTTCTCAGCGATCACTGCCCAAAGGAAGGCAAGTGAAGAGAAGTTACTTATCCATTGATCAACCACTTTTTCCAAAAATTTTAATTGATCACCCCCAATATGACACGACATTTTCTATTGAGTGACTAACCAGACCTGCTCATGTGAGTCTTGGTGAGCATCTCACTCTGCTCTTTTGCCTCTTCATTCTTTTCTCTCTGTATCATCCGATGGAACAGTTTGACATATGACATTCTTCTATCACTCATCCAACCCTAAAATGTCTGCTTCTCTCATAACACTAACCATGACGACCACATCAAAGTTGTTCTTGCTGTAGCCCCCCACCCCCTTGACATCTAATCACTCATTATCATTTTCCAAAGCTGAAATTGATTGTTTGAGGCCAACAACAGAAATGAACGTAAGCCATGGATAAAGTCACAATGTAACCTGTGCAAGGCCTTGTGGGTAATTTCCTGAATAAATGAAATTAGATGTCAGATGACACTTATCGAAAGATAAAAGAATTGAAATGAAAGGCTTCCGGCGGGAAATGAGGAACTTATGATTGATGCCATCTTTGCTGATGGTGGTGTTGTTGTTGCAGGCCTCCAATCGGTACCCTTCCTCACTTACAGGTCCCTACCTATTAACTAACCTACTTATCTACCTTTTGATCTAACAGTTACGAGATGGCTTTACAGCCGGCCTTTTTGAATTGGCTAGTTTCATGTATGCACACACAAGCAGCAACTTCTTAATACTAATGCACTTGGGTTCAAATGCAAACTAAGCTTCTAAGACTGCAAAGTCATCAGGATGCAACGCCTGTCTAGAAAGTAGCTGGCCATTTAATAACAATGAAAAGACAGGTCTGGTTAGTCACTCAGCAGAAACCATTACATGACCAATGTATTTTGGCAGCATGTTATGTTAGGGCAGATCAATTAAAAAATTGGAAAATGTGGTGATCATCGAATAGGTTACTTCTCTTGCATTTTACTGTGCAATGATCACAAATAAACGCTGCTAGAAGAAAATTAAGGGATCAATATAGTATAGACTTACATTGCAAATTGAACCCTCTCTAAAAATCTATTTCAAAGGGGATTTTTTAAAAAAATTAGAAAAAAGTTCTCTCTTGACATGATAAGGTGCATATGTTTAAATTTCCAGCCCTCTTGCTTCATTTGATACAAACATACATACACAGCCAGTCAGCTAGCCATCAGGACCATTTAGAAAACTGAAGAAATCTATGTTGGTAGTTTTAGTGAGTTTTGGTTGATAGTTTCTAACAGCCTACTGAGAGAAATGGTACCTTAATCCTCCCTCAAAGTCCTCTGCCTCGATTATGATCCATTTATCCTAGTATCCTTTCCACTCTTCTTGCCATCAGCTACCTCACCGTATTCTCTTTACTCATGGTTTGAAGTCTCTTTGAGAAAAGCCAGAAGCTGCAAGGAGCAAGTGCTGGACTGTAAGGATAGAAGGAATGAGCTGACCAACCCTGGGGATGCAATATTTTGCTAAAAAAGACCCTGACCAGATGTGAAGAATGGGCAGGCTCGGTCCTGGTGAATGCTACAGTCACACAGCAGACAAGCTCACTCGATGACATCTTATTACCAATTGAGTGATTCCACCGGAGAATATCTGTTCGTACATGCACAGTAACATAAAGTACTATAGAATATAAAATTGTTGAATTATAATAAAGAATACGTTATTGAGAAATGGATATATGATCTGACAGAATGATTACAAATTGTGTTATATCATATTGAAACTCTTATTTGAAATAATCTTCTGTCATTACCCGGTGAATGTATCGTTTGGCCTGGTTTATTCAATATAATATAACGCAATTTATGATCAACAGAGAATATGTAATATTTACTTACTTTTTTGATGATGTAGTTCAGTCCGTTTTGGCAGTGACCCAAAATCTTATCTAAGATCTATCATGGAGACCAAAGTTCTAATAAATAAGATTTATTTTGGGCATAATTGATATATATTGGTTATTATAAGAGACAAATGAAAGGATATTAACAATATATTATTGATGACTAATACACAGAAGTAGAATAGGATATTCATGGTAAAGGTGTGTTAAATTGATGGTTCACTGTAAAAAAAATGAAAGAAAAAAGAGAGGGAAATATTGGATAGGGAAAAGAGGCCCAAAGTAATGAAGGTTGGAAGAAATATAATGCAGCTTCCCCAAAATTTGCTAAAACGAATTTTAGGTGAATATCTCTACCTAGCAGAAATGAATCACCATAGCTGACACGTGTACCAGAATTAATCATCCGGAAAATTATCTAGAATTATCCGAAAAAAAAAATCTTTTATCTAAAATTATCAAATTTTAGGTACATATCTCTGCCAAGCAGAAATGAATCACCACACCTGATGCCTGTACCAGAAATAATCATCTATAAAATTATCTAAAACCATCTAAAAAAATAGATCTTTTATCTGAAATTATCAATAAAAATAGACTTTTTATCTAAAATTATAAAAAAATTAGATCTTTTATCTAAAAGTATAAAAAAAAAAATATCTTTATTTAAAAGTATCAAAAAAATCTTTCATATGAAATTATCTAAAAAAATACCCGCATGAGAACAACAACAATAATCCTCACCAAATAGGATGGAGTAAAAATTAATATTTCCTTCCCATGATTTGAAATCATAATCAACTAATTGGTAGGAAAGTGCCTTACTGACTGAGCTGGATTGACAAGTCTTTCATGTATACATAGATTTGTCTTATAGATATGCATAGGCTTATTTCATTTTAATGAATAAATACGTTAATACAACAAAAATATTTTAAAAATTCATCATATATACAATACAGAAGTTGCCGTAATCATCATTATTCAGATGAGATGTTAGTGTTAAGTTTGAACCTGCAGCAGCCAACCCCACAACCATATATTGTTGTAACATGTGTAATGATTAAAGTGAGTGGAAGATTTGTGAGATTTTTTAAAACAAATCCAACCCATTATATCACAGGTTATATTGTAGTTTATGAAAAAAAGGTAAAGAAAAATATGTTCTGATTTTGTTTATTAACTCAAGCATTAGTTTCCCAGTGCAATTATCTTAAAGCTGATCCCCTCTTTAAAAGGAACTTAAAGATGGTGGCATTTTTTTTAATTCGAAACCTAAACAAAGATGAATCATTGAAAGCATTGTCTAAGACAATTCAAAACAATTCTCTCATGATTCCAGACTCTGGAATCAAACAGTCCAAGTGTGCACACAAAAGCTGATGGCTTTTCATTGTATGCCTGTGTGGCTTGAAAAATTGGTCATTTGCTACAGTGTAAGCCATTTCTGTGCATGACAAAAAATATATAACAAAGTATAAGTGGCTATTTACATTGATGTTTCATTTTTTGTTTTGTTTTTATTCTTGCTGTTTGTAGAACAACATTGCTATGTTTTTGGATGTGATTGTGTCCCTCAATGCATATTTTGTGCATCAGTGGTTTGGCCATGATCTTTTCTTTGTGTAAAGAATTCAAGAGGGCAAGATTATCTTTGGGGAAAAGGGCAAGTATTTCTGTCTGATGAAAGACCAATGAACAGGAACACAGAAAAAGTAACCCCTATCCCCCAAAAAAGAATTGTAGGCAAGAAGGAGGAGAATGAGGAGAAAAAATTGAAGGGGAAAATTTGTTAAAAGAAAGGGACATGAAGGAAAGTGGGGAAATAAGGAAAAGTGGAGAAGAAACACGAGGAAATACATTTAGAAGAAAAAAATGACAGGAATAAATAGAGGAAAGAATGAAAGAAAAACTGAAAGATGATAGTCAAAGAAAAAAAAAGAAAGAAAAAAGAAGCAAAAGATGAAGAATAAAGGTTATAGAAGAAAAGTAAAGAAGAAAAGATAGAAGGAAAATGGAGAGAGAAGTAGGAATGAAGAAAAGAAGAAATAATAATCTATACTATTAATGTGCTTGTGATTGGTCAATTTATCAAAAGCTGACCAATCGCAATAGAGAATTTTGGATGCAGAAATTTGAATTGAGCAGATGAGAAAAACATTTGTTTCTTTGTTATGTTACTGAATCACAAGTTTGTAAAAAATCTCGGATGAGATTTAGTTTATCAAATCAGAGTAACATTTTTATGAAAATTACAGGAATACCTTGAATAGTGCATTTTTGATACACTATGGTTAAGCTACTGCTATAAAAATTAATGTAAATAAGGGCATGCAGGAAAAAATTTTTATGATAAGCCCTTGAACAGTATAGTTTTGAACAGAACAGAAAATTGTTGAATGCACAAACAGCACGATTTAAGGTATACCTGTACTTATTTTTCAACAATAGATTAAGTAGATAAAGATATAAATTTTTTATTAAAAATATCATTTTATAACCAAAAATCATACATATTAAAATATTGCTTACTTCTTTTAAAAGATCACTCATTTCATTTAGGAGGAAAGTTTGGTAAAAAAATCAGTTAGGTAGTTTGCTGAAGGAGTAAGAAGAGAGAGTTTGAGAACGGGAATTTATGAAGTTTAGTAAGAGGGTAGGAAGAGAGGAGAGGAAAGTTAGTTAATTTACTGGTGAGGTGGGAGAAGAGAGAGGGAGTGAGGAGAAAAAAGTGACGGGGTAGGAAAAATTTGCATGTGGAACTAGATCATGTTTGTGTAATATTTGGATAAAATCATGAACCAGTGATGAAGATTGGAAGGGATAAGGAAGATAATGAGAAGATACAGACATAAGGTAAGAGCGGAGCAAAGGCATGAGATGATCAATAATCTTAGTTGTCAACATCCATGGAATTTCCACAAGTCCAGCCAATAATAATTAGGCTTGCTCCCTAAAAGTTATCATACCATATCGAACAGATGGACATCAAGACTGACATGTGAGTTCTCCGAAAATCTTACCTCCTTGAAACAGCTGACGTTTTAAGAAAAGTACTCTCTGTCTAAAGCCTTTTGTTAAGGCTTGACAGTCAGCTTATAGACTGAAGAATTGGTATGCATACTGTGCGAATAAATATCATTATAACAATATGAAGAAGAAAAAGAAAATATTAGCAGGAAGAAAAGAATCAAGTGAAAGTGAAAGAAGAATTTCCAATAATGGACGGGAAATGCACAATTTTATACATTGATTTCGTTCCACAGGTCAGGATGCACAGACAAGGTAGAGTTTACTCATTCAGGTGAGGATTGTTCCTGCTGTTGTTGGAACAACAGGATGAAAATAAAATCAACTCCAGCCTTCAACTTCAAATGGAGTTTGGCAATTGTAGCAGGAGGAAGGCAATGAAGAAAAAGATGGAGAAATTTGAAGAGTAAAAGAGAGAAAGAAGCCAAAATAGAGAGAAGAAAAGAATGAGATTTTGAGAGGAAGAAGAAATGAAAGAAAAACAGACAGAGGGAGAGAGAGACAGACAGACAGAGAGGAAAGCATAGAAAGACAGAGAGTGAGAAAGAAGGACAAGTGAGAGGTGAATGTAAGGCTAGGATAGCAAGAGTCCTTTAATTTAGTTATCCAATAAAATGGTAGATTTAAAACGATTTGGTGGGTGTGGGGTCTGAGTTAGAGGACTCACTCATTTGAATTTCAAAATCTGAGGTGGTCAAATAGACCTTTAGTGGGTAATCATGGTAATTTTGTTTTGCCTCATTACTTGAAAGAGGAGATGACATTTCAGTATTTTTTTGGAAAGTTTACATAGAAGCGGAGAAAAAAAAGGTGAGATGATAAACATTTATATTTTCTGTCTCTTTTTTTGCAAGTTTTTGATGAACCGAATTCCAAACACTGTAGAAGCAAAAGTTTATCATTAGAAATACAAACAGGTTTGGTTGGTAGAAACTCAATGAAAACTGTCACGTGACCAACAATTTTTGGCAGCATGCCGTGTCAAGGGTGATCAATAAGAAAGTTGGGAAAAAGGGGAGATCAATGACCAAGTTACTTCTCTTACCTTTTGCTGGGCAGTGATCACTAAAAAAGTCTGAGTTTCTCCAAAATATGCACAAACAATGGTGGAGATTGCCATAAGGGGCCTCTGTAGCATAAACTTAATCTATTGAATAACCCACTAAAAACTTATTTTGGAGGGGAATTCTCATGAACTAAAAGAACGTTTTTTCCTAGACATAATAAGGCATGAATGTTTAAGTTTTCAGCCCCCCTACCGCCATTCATCGCCAGTCAGCCAGACCAACTTAAAAACTGAAGAAACCTATGTTGATGTTGACAGTTTTGGTTGACAGTTTCTCACACACACCACAAACTAACACAAAAGTAGATATACATACATGTCCAGGGTGAGCCCTGGGGCTCCCAGTGCCCCTTTGTTGCTCTTTAAAGAATCGCATTACCTTTTTAATCCATTTTTCTGTTGTGCAAAGAAAAAAATTAATATTCAGGAATGGTAAATCCTGAAAATATCCTTTCCAGGTTGTTTTTGTTTCACCACAACTATTATTTTATGTATCAGTGTTCAACTGTCAGATATTCCTGGAAAATCTGACTTCACATCAGCTAATTTCTCTTATTTTGACTGTTTTTATTCTGCTTGATTCATTAATTTTCCCATTTTCTTCACTCAATTCACCCTCGTTTGACCTTCTGCTATACTGACCAAAGATTCGGGGATAGCACTTGGGTTCTTGGTGTCCCCTGGCAATCTGAACTTTGGCACCATTTAAAGTGTAGTATCATCTCATATTCCAAGAAAATCTATTTTAACGTCAGTGAATTTTCTTATTTTGACTGTTAGAAACTATCAGCTAAAACTGTTGGCTTTTTTCTTCAGTTTTCAAGTTGGGCAGAGTTAGAGGGCTGAAAATTACAACATCTACTCCTTATTGTGTCTGGAAAAAACGTGTTTCCTCTTTCAGCCCCTATCCCCCAATGATAAGTGTTTAGTGGAGTATCAATTTACAATTTCGCAAAAAGTGGGGGAAATAACTTATTCATTAATCAACTCTTTTTCAAATTTTTTTTCTTGATCACCCCCAATACAGTGTACTGACAACAAATACTTTTATTCTTTGTGATTGATTAATTTTCCCATATTTTCCAATTTGTATTTGGAAAGCCTTACCTTCTCATTTGAGTTTTCCTCGTGACTGAGATAGTCACATATTTTCCATTGGCACAAGTAGTTAAGGTTCAAGCCTAGGTGAAAATCCAAAATTTTTGAATGCTGATTTGCAAGGCAAGCAGACAGGCCTAACACTATTAGTTAGACTTGTTGAGCACAATCTTCCTAATTCACAGCTCACTCTCATTTGGTATTGTGCCTTACTGTGCCAAATTTTGAACAGAACTATTTGGGTGTGCCATGTGGTTAAGATAGTTGTGTATTCTTCATTGGCACTAGTGGTTGGGGTTCATAGCTCATTTGGCTTTATTACTCAAGATTTCCTTAGTCTGGTACTAAGCCGTAGTATTGTGGCATCCAGCAAGGATTGAACTCATTCCAGTAGTAATAGTCTGCTTGATGAGCTTGTTAACCATTACACTATGGTAGTCAACCATTATCACATCTTAATATATATATGAGAACTTCTGTAGTTGAGTGGTTAAATATTGGAAGCTAGGGCTACAGTTCAGTATCCAACCTGTAGTCACATAACATTAATGCTGAAGGGAAAAGGTATATACTAGAAAATGTCAATGTCCTTATTTGCTCTCAGAATTAAAAATCCGGAGAGTTGACTAATGATAAGCCCTTGACAGGATATCAAAATGTATGGGTTTTCTGATTCCAAAGCCGATAACTTTCCATATTTCATAGTCTTTTTCCAGGAAGTAAATTGTTTGTGACTCTACAAAGGGGAAATTTACAGCTTTTTTGAACAAATCAAAGAGAAAATCCACAAAATGTCATTTTGAATTGTTGCAGACAGTCCTAGATTAACTATTTAGCAAAAGTAGCTTATGCTACAGGCATCATGATATCAAGGGCCTGTGCTAAATGTTTGCAAGCTAACAATCCCAATCCAGTGATTGCGTATTTGTTCTGTTACTACAATACTATGCTAACTTCTATAAAAAACTTGGTGTTTAAGGTTAGCAATTTCAACCAAATGTCACCTTTAATTATAGTTATCATTTTTACACATTGATAGATGAAAGTGTGGTATCTATGTGATATATTTTTAAAATACAAAGGTATTTGAAACTGAAATCACAGCAGCTGCATAAGGATAAAAATGAAACCAAGTAATATTATTCATGAATTTGTCAAATTGTTATATCATCTGGCAAAGGCAAAAAATGAGTTACTTTACTATGCAAATTGTAGTTGTCACTTAGCTAAGTTAATTAAATGATTAGTATGTGACTTCAATCAAATTCCAAACTATTTAACCAACTACTATTAAATTGTAATCTTACTATTCTGAATGAAGTGTAAAAATCAGTTGTAG
>OY735207.1:62762459-62784959 GCA_963457665.1 Thysanoteuthis rhombus
CAATTTTTTGATTGATCACACTCCTCTTGTATAGGTATTGACTGAGCTTAGCTTAGTCTGGCATAAGGCCACAACAGTGTGTCTCCTGGTGACAATCAAACTCATTACAATAGCATAATGGTCTGTAGGACTAAATTGTTAATCACAGAGTGACAGTAGATATCAATAAGCAAAATGTTAATTTTTACACACCCAAATTTAGTAAGGATTGTTCTTATTGTGCCCAACAAAGGATCATGCTTAAAATCACATGGATTGATCACTAAACAGTCAGAGATATTATTAGAAAACTCAAAAGGCAATGCACAGGCTATGTTGTAAGAAAGTCAGAGAACTGCTGGACATCACGAATCACAATGTTAATCCCTAGAAATCATTTAGAAATCAGTAATCAATGGAAAAATAAGATGGTGTGATGATTCAAGCATGTTCAGGAAATGATGATGCCACCACATCCATGTTGAGAGATCTGGCAAATTTTGGGACAGAGCTATGTCCAACAACGGACGTTAAAAGGCTGATGATGAAGAAGCTTAACTTAGTCAGGCACAAGGCATAGTCCTGGGGCAGCTAGTGAGGATTGAACTCATTACAGTAGTAATAGTTTTTGAGATCAGCTTGCTGGCAACTTCTCAATGAAAAGGTACCCTGTGCATACATATACATAAACATATATATATATATATATATATATGTATATATATATATACATAAATATATGCATAAAGCTCAAACAATTAACAGCCAACATCCTGAAGATTAAAAAAAAATTACAGAAAGTTCTTGACCTTTGAGATGATAGAAAAACTGAAAATTGAAAATTTCGCCCTTTGGAAAAAATACTCTGAAAATGAGTCTTTTTTAGGAAAAAAAAACCTGATGAGGATGAAAAAATATACATTGCACTGCATCAAAGAAACAGATGAGAAGTAAAAACTTATGAAAATAATCCACTAAATATTAGCATAAACTGTGAAAAGAATGATAAATGTATAAGATAAGTAAAAAAATTAGAAGAATGTGTGACCAATGATGAGTTATATCTCTCGACTTTTGTTGGGCAGTGATCAGTGAAAAAGTTTGAATTAAAAAAAAACATGAACGTTGCTGAACACAAACCAAGGGATCAATCTAAAATAAACCGACATTGTCAGTTGAACCATCCCCAATAATAACTTATTCAGATGGGGGGATTGAAAGAAGTAAATGTTTAAAATTTCAGCCATCTGGCTTCATTGCTAGACATGATAATTCAATTGCCTGCCAGCCATCAAGAGTGACTTAAAAACTGAAGAAACCCATGTTGACAGTTTTGGTGACAGTTTTTGTTGAATAATTGAAAAGATTTCTTCTTCTTCTCCTTCTTCTTCTTCTCCTTCTTCTTCCCCTTCTTCTTTATTTTGTATTCCTTTCTTTTTTCTTCTTTCACTTGTTTTAGCCTCTTTTGTTTCTTCTACCTCTTTTCTACTTTTCTTTCTTTATCACTCTTCAATTCTTCTTCCATTCTTCATTTATTTTCTCTTAGTTTACTTTTTCTCTTTTTCAGTTTCTACATTTTTCTTCTCTTTCTTTGCTTTTCTTCTTTTTTTATTTTTCTTCATTTTGTTTTTGTTTATACATATATATATATATATATATATATATATATATATATATAAATGCAATTACAAACTATTTAAAAACTGCCATCATTTTTTGATGTCATGGATAAACTAGTATAATATATAAGTATTATAAATAGATATCAACATGAATTATAAGTATGTATACACTAGAAGTAAAAACAACTGAAAACAATGCCCTGAATTACTGATAGCATGAGTGAAGCAAATAAAAAGTAAAAGCTATTGAAAGAACAAAACAGAGAAAAATATCCAAGAAGAGAAACAATGACAGGAAGTACCATTCTTTTGCATTACAACTTCCATGTCATGTTAGTCAAACGCTTGACAGTCGGAACATTGTCTTCATAAAGTCCATGTCAAGAGAGACATCTATATAACCTGCATAAGGACAACTTTACCCCGATGTCTTTTGAGGAAACTCATAACTAAAACACTCTGATATATAAACCCAATAATAGTATACATCCATCTCTCCAGCAGTCGATCCATGTTTGGCCACAATTTCCCATGATGCAGTTCTTCCACTAGTGACTCAGTGATTTAGAGCCTTCCATTACCATAACTTGTCTCTCCTTTCCCAGTTGACGTATTATTGTTGTTAGTTTTATCATTATTATTGCTATTAGTATTCCTGCTTGTCTTTCCTGTCCACTGGTAACCATAAACCCCCTAACTCACTCCCTCCTTACTTACGACCGAGGCACTTAATTGTTATTTTTAATAAACTGAATTACAATATATACATCTTGGCCAGGCATTTGTGGCTATTAGATTGCATGAATAATGACCTCTCCCTGAAAATAAATCATTGGCCAATGGCCATTGCCCTGCAAACTTAATAGCCAAGAGAAGAGTGAATACTTTAAGAATGTTGGCACAAGCCTTTCTCGTTAATTCAACCCCTGCTCGTTCTTTCTGACTCTGTCTCATTGGCCAGCTGCTTTAAGTCATAATGCAAAAAGAAAGCAGAAGATATGGTTATGACTATGGCTACCAAGGGATAAATTTCAAGTATATCATCATTTTGTTGCTGGGATTGTATGTTGTTGTTGTCTTTTGTTGTTCCTTGTTGCTTTTGATACCTCTTTTTCTTTTTTCATAACCTTCATCTTTGTTGCTATCTTCTGTTTTCATTTTTGTGCTTTTAATCAGCCATCTTTACTTTTTTTTCCTTCTAAAACTTTATTGATTTTGTACATGTTTTCCTGATCCTTCTTTTCTTTTTTCTTTTTGTTGAATTCTTTCTTTTCATTACTTTTCTCATCTCTCTTGAGCAATTTCTTCTCCATTCCTTTATTTCTTTCCATTCTTCCTCCTCGTTTTTCATCTTCTTTTCTCTCATTTTTTCTTCTTCTTCTTCTTCTTCTTCTTCTTTTTCTACTACTACTACTACTACTACTACTACTACTACTACTACTACTACTACTACATTCTTCGTCTTTCTTTTGTATTCCTACCTTTTCTTCTCCATCTTTCATTTCTTTTTTTACACTAGTGTTTCTTCCATTTTCCTCTCCTACTTCCTCTTTATCATTCTTCAATTTTTCTCCCATTCTCTTCTTCTTCATTTTCCTTCTCCAATTTCTCTATTTCTTCTACTTCATTTTTCATTCCTTCTCCTTTGCCTCCTTTTCATTCAATTTATATAGAAATATAACTTGTGATCGGTGTTCTTTCCTAAAAGATTTATTGGTATGTAGGTATACAAATTACCTCTTGCAAGCTCTTCAGCTTTGGCCATTAGTTTTGGGAGAAGTGAAAGAAAAATGTACCTAATTTCATAAAAATATCTAATTTTCAGGAGTGATGAGCCAAAATATTATGACCATGTACATTATAAGGAGTTGCCAACAAAACAGCTCTTGCATGACCTTTACAGGTTTCCTCTGGCATACATGGTATTCCTGAAATCATTTCTATACAATTCTGCAGTATAGCAGGATGCATAGTTCTAAGATGAAATAGCTGTTGTAGAAGTCTGCAGCCATGAAGAAGTGTACCTGGTCTCCAATGATGTTGGTAGGTATTATATGAAGTGGAGTTGCTAGCCCTACGCAAAATCCTAGTCCTTTATCCAGGCTTGGGACCAGCTATAATGACTGTCTAGCTGTAATCTTTTTTTTGCTGTCAAGGTAACCTTCTCTTAAATGCGTTGCCTTATAAGGCTGAATTTCTCCAACTACTCTGCTATTCACCCATAAGTAGGGGGAAAAGTCGATTCATGCCTTTCACATGGGCATTGGTCTGAAGTGAACATTAGTAGCCTTGGCTAGAAAATAAACCTGTTTTGCTGAATATGTTTTCTGTGCTTGTAACCCATATGCCACTTGGTAACTAATTAATTGAGCAGAATATTCATCATTGTCTTACCTATGGGGACATCCATTGGGGGGAAGGGGGTCAATGGGGCATTTGCCCTCACCCTCTGGATCAACCCTTCTCATCAAGGGCAGCTGGGCTTGAAAGTTGGAATCTTATCGTCATTAAAGGATAATGATGCAATACAATTGGATTATGTGAACCCATCTTAATGTTCCCAAATGAAAAGTCTGTATTATAATAATGATAATAATAATAATCATTATTATTATTATTATTATTATTATTATTATCATTATTATTATTATTATCATCATCATCATCATCATCATCATCTATTGGTAACAGGATTTGTCAACAAGATATCATCTGAATATACATTTTTGCACTACCACCCCTGGAAATATATCTTTTGGTGCCCATGCTGACCGATTGAAGAAATGCAACCTCAGACAATTTAGTCTGTAATTCCCAGAGTTGTACCTTGTAGCCAAGCCAGCATCTTTGGAGTGCAAGAAGCTGAAAAGCATTGCCCTACCTGCATGAAGAAGACAAATTAATCTGCTTGCAATGTTCTCATAAATCATTGTTTTGTTTTTCCTTGTTGTCTTATTAAATACCTCATAAATTTTGTTTTCTTCTCCACAAGGTATGAAGACATGTTCCAATTAATCTAAAACTCACTGAGTTATTGAAGCTATTAGATCTCAGTGATTTTTCAGCACTTTAAAACCATCTCTTTTTTTGTTGAATTTGTTGCCAAATTTTCCAGGAGTTTTGAGATGAATATTATTGTTGCATTATTATTGTTGTTTTGGTGATTTTCATTATCATTGTTATTGCTATTAGTGTCAGAAACCATTAACCAAAACTGTCACCATAGATGCCAACATAGGTTTCTTCAGTTTCTAAGTTGGTGTAGCTGGTTGGCTGGCTATGAATGTATTGCACTTGCAGGCTACACTAGTGGAGCTACAGGGCTGAAACCTAAGCATTTACTTTCAATAATTGCTCAAAAAAACATTTATTTTTGTTCTTTGAAAATCCCTCTAATTTTAGTGAGGGTTCAATTTGAAATGTAAATTTATGCTTAACTGGTCCGTTTGTTTGTGCCTGACAGCATTCATACTTTCCAATTGTTGAAAATTCAGACTTTTTTAGTGATTACTGCTCAACAACCACCTCTGACAACTCTGTCTAATATACCATCATCAATATTTTGGGGTTTGGGAATGCTCAAAAACTTTTCCTACATAAATTAATAGTAAATGCTTCTTTGCTTTTTGCCATTTTGGCTCATGCAGGAAACTTGTAATATATTTAAACATATAATGTACTTGCATTGTTACCTTATCACCATTATTCCTGTTGTATCAATAACATTATTGAAATATTTAAAACAGCTTTATTATTGTGAGTGCAATTATATAGTTTCAGTTTTGCTAACATATGTGTAATGATCATTATTTACCTCTGCCAACAAATTTAGAGAATTTAGAGAATTTATGGATTCAGTTGCGTCTTTTATCTCTCTGTTGATCGCTCTCTCCATTTATTTGTCTGTCTGTCTGCATGATATATCCAAAAGTTCTCGATGAATTTCAATGAAATTTTGTAGAAGGATGGGCAACAAGGTATTGAAGAAGTGATTGAATTTTGAGGAAGATCCAGGATTTCATTATTTTCATTGAGAGATATTTTTCCATTTTTTCTGTCTGTTCATCTATGTATACACCCATAACTGTCGACACAATATCACTAAGAGTTCACAATAAATTTTAATGGAACTTTGTAGAAGGGTGGACAATAATCCATGGAAGAAGCTAATAAATTTTTTGGTGGATCCATACATTTTAACTTCCCCTACATCGTAGTTATATGCTCACATGATATCGCCAAAAGTTCATGGCAGTCCACATGATATCTCTAAAAGTTCCTTATGAATTCCAATGAATTGTGGAGAGGGGAACACAATTGACCATAAAAGAGGTGATTAAACTTTTGGATGGATCCATGTGAAATAACTTCCTCAGAGTACTTTCTAGTTCTAATTGTATTCATGTCAGTTCATGTAATCAATTCTATTCTAGTTATTATGCTGATTCAAATCATAATAATGTTACTACTGCTAATATTTTCAATATCATCACTTTTATTGTAGCTATTTTTGTCATTGTACTAATATGGTTATCATCAATATTATCATTTGACAGTTCAGATTTGGCTCTCACTGGGGATTTAATGACAACAAATTTCAAAAATCTCCGTCAAGGGTGTCACAGAATAAAACAGATTTTTTTGATCGCGAAACCATATCAATGCATTACCAATTTTTAAACTCATTTCCAAACCAGAATTCTTAGAAAAAAAATCACTCTTTTTCATTCCATGTGCAGCTCCAAATGCAGTATGATGCCTCTCATTTCTTCACCAGAGAGTCAGCTTTCAAATTCTCCTAAAAGAAACAAATGTTTGTTCGTGCACAGCTTGCATGGCATTCACAACTTGAGTCAAAAGTCCAAGAAGACCATGTACAAGTCAACATAATGAGGTTCCATTAAGAGCAATATGCTTGCTTCTTCCAGAGCCAAACATCCTACAAAAACAACAATTTCATGATATTATACTCTTTAGCATTTTGCCAACTTTGACACTGCTATTGTCAGAATAATTTAAGGTTTCCCTTTCTGATTTTTGGTACATGAGGGTTGCTAAGATCATTTACAATCTGTGGCTATGAGCACAGCCCACACATTTAGTCCCACAGATTTTCAGTTCATCCCTTCAATCTTCATTGGATTAATTCTGTGATATTTGGAGTAATCAAATCATTGTTCAGTAATTGAGTTCCTTTTGTTGAAACCTGTTTATCATCATGCATCACTAACATGGCACATTTTTTGTTTATTAATTCCGATTATTGCAGTTATTATTATGATTATTTATATTATTATTATTATTATCATTATTATTATTATCATTATTATTATCAGAAAGCTTTGTTATTATTCAAGTTGTTATAGCTGGCAGGATATATATCTATCATACTTCTAGACCTGCTGTGGAGCTAGGTGGCTGAAAAAAAACTTTTACTTTCTATTATATCTTGAAAAAAAAACGTTTTTGTTTTTTTCAAAATTCCTCCCCATATTACATTTTAGTAGGAGATTCAATTTACAATGAAAGCCTATTCTAAACTGATCCCTAAATGGGCCGTATTCATTCCTTTTTTTTATTGAAAATTCAAACTTTTTGTGATCACTGCCTAACAAAAGGCTAGGGAAGTAACTTATTCATTGATTATCCCTTTTCCAAATTTTTTAATTGATCACCCCCCAATCAGCATGCTGCCAAAAGACATTGGTCATGTGACGACTTCTATTGAGTTATTATTATTTCATTATTATAATTTAACCCTCCCTCTCCCATCTATTTCCTGACCATTGCAATTAAACATTTGGGAAATCAATAAATTGCTTGAAATAAATCAGCACAGAATTTATTATTCAATATAAAATGAGGATTTATTTGTGAACAGAATATAAATTTTGAAATAATATAAAATTATGGGTTTGACAATGTCAGAATTGAAAATTGGCTGCTGTTATTGTGTATGTTCCTTCTGATACTTTCCTAATTTTTGTGTTCTTTTTGCTGATATATTTAATTCTTTTTCCTCATTCAACATCTGCTTATGTGTTGTTCCTTTGTCTTCTTCTTCTCACTGCTGTTCTTCTTTTCAGCACTATTTACTGCATGCATGCACACACACACACATGTATACATTCAACCAAGTATCTATCTATCTATCTATCTATCTATCTATATATATATATATATATATATATATATATATAGCCTGTAAGATTTCAAAGAAAAAGTAATTCAACTGCCGGTTGAATTACAGGGGAATTTTACTCACCCCAAAATAATTAGTTTCAACCGAGTTTTCTTTCAACAAAGTCAATCATTCTAGCTGATATTTGGAAAAGATGCAAAAAATAAAATCGAAAACATTTAATTCATAACAATAACTCAGCAAAATTTAATCAAGGTTCCTGGCCCAATATCCACTATCATTAGATTCACTCTTTAAATCACTTATAGATTCACTCTCTGACTTATTTTCATCAATTTTAGAGTCTAATTTTTTTTAACATATCTCAGCTTTCCAGCAAACTAAAAGTCTACAACTGGAGTATGATTGGAAGATGGACATTGTCTTGATTTCATATGAATCATGAGTCCAATGTTTCATGTTTTAGTAGATATTGTTCTGATGACTCAATATCGCCGAAAACCCTCTCTCACATTCTGCACTTAATGAAGGAAGAGAAGGAATTTGGCAGTTCTGTTGACCACCTCAGTTTCACTCTCTTTTGATGAAATGATTTTCAAAGTCTCCATTGTAATGTTGTCATGAATTTTGAATTTCAGTATAACCACTCATTGGTTATCATTTCTACTGCCACAGAAGCATTTTGAAGGGGTGTAGAAAAATGGAGAACCAATCCTTCAATTGCATCATCGCCAAAATTTTGAAAATTATATTTATTGAGCCACAAATTGTAGTTCATGATTTTTGCTGCTGGAATTATTTCAGTGACATTTAGAAGGCAATGTTGTAGATCAGTATTTAGGTTGAATGGTAGTGATTCGCATGCCCTTTTGTAATCATTGTTATTTCCATGTCATTGAATTTCATGAAATTCATCATTTTTGATTTCTTTGAATAAAGCTGTTATCTAGAAGAGTCTGGTGGCTGAGTAATTTCAGTGTTGAAGAGAAAGTTTCTTGTGCAGCTGTAATGCTGATGTTCTTATCTTGAAGAGCTTTTGATAGTTCTGAAAGGATAGACAAAACTTTCAATGCATATTTTATTATTGAAAGATTCTTCAACTTTTAAAAAAAACTTGAAGCTAAGCTTGAAATTCAATTGCACTGAAAATTTTCTTGGTTATTTCTCAAAGTGGTTCTGCTTCTTTTCCTATGAAATGGGCATCTCTTATTTAAGTTTATCCAGCTTTGCTTTTTGCACTTTATTTAATTGAAAAAGGTTTTTTGAGGATCTGTTTTTTCAAAAGCTGAGTTTTTGCATTTTCAACTCTTATATTTTGAAAGTGATCTCTTGATTTTTCATGCCATTCTCACCGTTCGAACTTCATTACGGAGCAACCATTAACAGATGGTCCATTTCTTTGCTTACTTATTTTTTCACACACTAGCCATATTTTTTTCTTTTCCACTCGATTGAACTTTGGCCTTGATTGTCTGGTTTCCTACTTTCCACGAAAAAGTTGAATTTGTTTTTTTTTTGTATTCAGATGATTTTACTCTCTCTCTGGAGGCTATCATATGAAGTGCTTTATTCAAAGAACATTGAGTCATACCTAAAAGGAAAGAATCAAATAAAGTGTAACGTATTATGATGACTTTGATCTCATTGTTTTACCTTTCCTGAACCCTAACATAAAATGGAGACCTTTCAAGGTTTGGTGGACAAACTTTGCGAAGAAAAAAAAGTTATGTGCTGGGACACATTAACATTGTTAGCTTTGAAGTTCAAATGACCCAAAACTACCAGGTTGTTTATTTCCACTCAGTTCACCCCTGATAACGATTCAGTTGAATATTAGAAAAATTAAGATTTTGTTCAAATCAACCAGCAGTCAAGTAAACTGAGTAACTTACATGCAAGAGAAAGTTTACTTGATGGAATTGAGTGATGAAGTTAAATCTTACTGACTATACATATACATATAGTCTAGAAAGTTTTACAGCTTTGAACACCTAACATTTAAAGAACTTTTTCTTCTGTCACTTTAGTCACTTATTTCCCAGTATCTGTCAAAGCAATTTATGTAATTTTCTTCAGTGTTTATCCCTGTTGTACATATATTTTGTTTTTATGGAACAATGGATAAATTTCCTTTTGTTGGGATCATCAATTGTTTACTTTATAACTGTTTTAGGGATTTTAAAAACAAAACAGTTACATTAACATACCACCCCAAGCAGTATTCATTAAACGCCACCTTTCTTTCAGCTGCGTTTTACAATATAGATTATGTCATACATGTAGTTTGTCATATTATATAGGGTATTATCTGTATTGTATATTGACATTATTTCATACAACATATCATTTAATGTTTTGAAACAGGGCTTTCTCATGCAGGTTTCCCCCAAAAATGTATTTAACGATGAGGGATCATTAGGAATAACAACAGATAGGACTTGCTGTCCATGTAATTTCTGTTGAATGTTCACCCTGGTGAATATTAAATCCGTTGTGTCTGTTTTAATCACAGACTGCATGCAAACCAACTTATGAAATCATCTTTAAGAAAACTTATTACTCAGAGAAACTTTTTTGAATTGATTTTCTCCAACATATTCAACCAAAGAATCTGACAACCTTAAAGTTAATTTTTTCACGTTATATACCATCTTACTTTTATCACTTAGTTTTGTTTACTCTCAACAAACTCTTTGCACCCACTTGACCAAAGAGTTCCCATTTGCTCATGCATACATTTTCCCATATTAACTTGAGTCAGCATATAAAAAGATTTGATGTATATATATATCCGAAGGCCCAAACAACTGTCTCAACTCCTAATTTTCATTTTGCTCATTCACAGTCTATAACTGCTTCATATATTTCTTTCCATGGAACAATCATATTATTGAAAGAATGGATGTATAATCTAACAGAATAATTATAAATTGCATTATATTGTATAGAAACTCTTGTTTGATATGATCTCCAGTTGTTATACAGTTAAAGTATCATTTGACCTCGACAATATGGATAGAATTACCAATTAAAGAAAATGGGGCAACTGTCTAGGCCAAATGATACATTGACCATGTAACAACAGGAGATTATTTCAAATAAAAGTTTCTATACAATATAATGCAATTTATAATCACATACACGTATATATATATATATATATATATATATATATATATATATATATATATATATATATATATATATACATACATTTATCAATAAATCCAGCTATATATCAATATATAATTGTGTTTGTGTGGTTCTTTGAAAAGCATGCTAAAATATTGTGTATTTTTCAAAGTTATTTTCATTTACGTGAGGTGTAGCTATTTCATCTTGAGACTGGGCTTATGTAAGTTGAATTACACTGTGCATGTACAAATTGTGTTTTTATACATTGACAAATAGGTAAACATAGACATCCCCCAAAATTTCAACCTTCTCCCAACCTCTGTTGATCGCAACAAATTGCTTCAAGTAGATGTCTTTCCCTGATGTGTCATGAAAATGGTCAGTTCAAACTTCAAGCAACATCCCAATTTGAAAATTTGTTGGAATCATACAAAATGGCTACCAAATCTTTTCATACGCTGACTCAAGTTAATCCAGGAGAATGTATGCGTGAGCTTAAAGGAACTCTTTTGTTAAGGGGGTGCAAAGGTTTTGATTTGCCGAAAAATTTACTGGGTTTTGCCCAAGTTACACACTGATATTCCGAAAGATTTCACACTGTTTTTCCCCAATATTGGGAGATATTTCCCCCTTAGCCCTGGCTCGTATACTTATAAATGAATGAGTGTTTGAGGGACAGAATTGATTTTGTGAAACTCTAAAGTAAGTAGAAAATGATGAATGATGTAAATGCTCTTGTACGTAGAGAACTGGCAAGAATGTTAAAATATTGGATAAATTCTTTAAAATGATACCTCAGCTTCAGTATGATTACTGTATGGACTCCATTGATGAAAAATCTGAAAAATACACAATATTTGAGCATGAGACATTTTTTCTATATTGAATACATGTACAAAACATGTGAACAGAGTCACAGAAATACATATGCACATATACTCCCATATCTTCTATACTAATGCTTGATATGTTGTTTGTTTGTCTGTTTGTCCATGCCTCTTTCATGCAAAAAAAAACAAGGCCTATTTATCTAATATTTAGCTCAGAGAAAAAAAATTGACTTGAAGGTCATTCAAGGTTACCAGATGTCATTCATTTGCCAATCTCTGGTTTTAAGCATTAGAAACAAATAATTTTTATTCCAGGATTTTTGTCAATCACTCTTCTTAAGAATGGCATGTATATTTCTCACAATAAAATCAATACTGAAACAAGTTTTGGTGTTTTTTGGTCATTTGATGCTTTTTTGGTGTTAAAACAGCTGATACCTGCGGTAAAAGTAACATGGTCCTAATCCTTTGGGGTGTTTTCGTTTCTCCCTCTACCCCTCCTCTTTTCTCAATGACAAAATTCTCCCTATATTAAGTCATTGTGAAGAGAAAGTTATGGAGGGCTCATGTCTGTGTGTTACTGCTAAATAAGGTAATTTTTTATGATGAAATTGAAAGTAATCATTCTCTTTTTGTGAGAATGTAAACAACTATAATTTATTTTTGACTTCATCATAATTTTCCGTTGATTTTTTTTAATCACATCAATCTAGAACAGTGGATAAAAAAGTGCAGGTCAAGAGTAAAGATTTAGGTCTCTATGTAAATAATAATGTTTCCATTTGCTGTGTTAGGTAAGTAGAAATAAAGAATATATTTTTCAACGTACTGTCTATTTTGAAGTAAGGTTTCCGTGGGCAAAGCCAGGTATCCCTGATGGTTTATATATATGTATATATATATGCATATATATATATATATATTAAGAAATGGATATATATGATCTGAGAGAATGATTATAAATTCTATTATATCATATAGAAACTCATATTTGAATGATCTCCCATCGTAACGCGGTTAATGTATCTCTTGAACTAGACAATGTAAATAGAATAAACATTTAAAGAAAAAGAGTTTCTGTATAATATAATGCAATTGATAATCATATATATGTATATACGTAGGGGAGACTGAGGTACAGTGGATCAGAAAAAAAGTAATTATAAGCAGAAGCTAATCCATTGGGTAAAAAAAATCTGTTGGCCATAAAATATGTTATATAAAGATAAGAAACTAATATCTCTCTAACTTAGCTGCTGGCAAGCTCTTGTGTCTCTTTAAATTTGTGATCCACTGTGTCCCAGCCCTAGTAAACAGTGAATCAATTATTCATTGCCAAAGTTTGATACATTAAAGGAAACATTCAACACAAAATCGCATTCACACATTGTCATAAACAATTTAAGAAAAGGAAAAAGAATGATACATAAGTCAAATCAAAATGCTCTGTTTCCTTGTAAACTATGTCAAATGAATTGATAGAGTAATTTTAATAAAAGGATAAAAATGAGTAAGTTTCAGAAATTATTCACTGTGCCCTGATTCACTGTGCCCTATAAATGCTGTTGAGGAAGATAACCTAAAGAGCAAGCACAGTTATTGCAGTTTGGACAAGAAATGATTCTAACACAATCTTAATTTCATCTCATTTAGAGTATTTAGGGAAATTCTGAATAGTCGTATCTCTACAACAAAAATAAGAGAGCATCTTGATATTACTTTTGGCTGGAAATTAGATCCCTTAGCTTGCACATTGTAAAATAATGCTCAAGTCTTTCCCAAAATAAGATAGCAGATGTGCTGACATGAGAAGAGGATGAAGTAGCTGTCCTGTTATACATTCACATTTGCAAAAAAACATTCTGATTCCCAGTGCCCCATGATTCACTGTGCCCTAGTTTCCCCTACATACTTATATAAATGTTTTGGTTGACTATGGGGTTGAAGCTTTTTTGTTATTACAGCCTGTACATGTGAGTTAATAATGGGAGAATGGTCATTCCAATTGTTCATTCACTTTCTCTCTTTTTTATATTTGCGCATATGTGAGTGAGTGTGCATGTATATGTGTGTATGTGGATATATATATATATATATATATATATATATATATATATATATATATATATATATATATATATATATATATATATATAGTTGTTATATATATATATATATATATAAATATATATAGACTGAGAAATATATATATATATATATATATATATGTGTGTGTGTGTATATATATATATACATATATATATATATATATATATACATATATATATATATATATATATATATACATATATATATATATATATATATATATATATATATATATATATATATATATATATATATATATAATATATATATATAATACCTCTTGCTCCAATGAAACCTTTGATGAATACATTTTTTTGTTTGTATCGTTTCATTATATTTTAGCAAAATATTTTCTCTTTAATTGTTTTTTTGACAAATAAAACATAATGGGGTATAAATATTTATCAGAGAAAGTATAAATAATTCAGGTTCATCCATCATTTTACTTTTGTATTAAAACATTAAAGAAATAAGATTATTTCTTTTTTTTTCCCTCTTCTACTTGAAAGGGTAAACTAGGTTCACCTTTTCATCATTTTGGAAAAGTTCCTCCTCTCATTTCAAAATATAAGGCTGCACTATCAAGAAACACCATTTTAATTAATCAACCAATAGACTGGAACCTCAAACCTTGTGCGCTGCAATACCTTCCTTTATCACCAAATGTTTTATCTATATGGATGTATGGGTGTATGCAAGCATATAAAACTAAATCATGTTTACATTTAGCATTTGTATCTATGTAGGTAACAAAAATTATACTTGAATGAGTTCAAATGTAATCTAAGCTTAGTTTAGTTTGACTCAAGGCAACTAGAATTGTGCCTCCAGTGAGGATTAAACTCACTTGCAATAGCTTGTAAGATGAGCTTACTAACAAAACATCTGTGGCAAGTACACCGATGTTCACAAAGCCTAGCCTAGTTTGTCACAAGGCAACAATTGTGGAGCAGCCTGTGAGGATCAAACTCATTGACAATGAATGTGATATGAGTTAGAATCTGTCAACCAAAACGGCCAACATCAACATAGGTTTCTTTGGCCTTTCAGTTGGTCTGGTTCACTGAGTGGCTATGTATGTGTCACACATACAGGTTGCACCAAAGGGGCTAGAGGGCTGAAAATTTTGACATTCACTCCTTATCATGTCTAGAAAAAAACACTTTAAACAAAAAATTCAAAAAAATCCTCTTAAGCCTCCAAATCAGTTTTTAGTTGGAGGAGGGTTCAATTTATGATGTAAGTTCATGGGAAATTGGTCTCTTAGCTTGTGTTTAGGAGCATTCCCACTTGTTTTTGGAAAATTTTGACTTTTTCAGTGATCTCTACCCAACAAGAGGCAAGAGAAGTAATTCATCCATTGTACATCCATTTTTTTTTCAGTTTTTTTAATTAATCACTCCTAACACAGCATGTTGCCAAAAGACATTGGTCATGTGACAGTTTCTATTGGGTGACTAACCAGACCTATTCGTTTACTGCTTGCTCAGCTTTATCTAGTATGATTCAAGGCCACAATAGTGGAGCATCCAGTGACCATCAAACAGTATGTCTAACTAGATTGTCAACCCTTAATTTGTGTGTCCCTCGACCTGAGCAGAAAACGATGGCTGTTTTGAAATATTGATGGGTATAGATTATTTAGTTTCAAAGTCTGTAATTGACTATGAAAAATGAATCAACAGCCACATTTTCTATTATTAATTTACCGAGCAGCTCTGTGACATTGCAGATTATGTAAACCCAATGTATCTTCACTAGCTGTGTCTCACCTGATATCGGGACCGCGTTGATGATATCTAAAAACGGAAAGTGTATGCCAAACATTTGATGTTACTACTTTACATTACTTTCATCAACGAATCAGCAAAAGCTATTCATTTTAATTGGTTTTTAATACTTAAAAACTATTTGGTATTCTTTCAAATATATACAATACAAGTGGGCGTTGGAAAAAATTTCTGTGCAAAAGTGGGCGGTGACGCCAAAAAGGTTGAGAACCCCTGCTCGATGGGATTTGTATATGAGTATATGTTTTTGCATACTTGCATATGTATGTGTGCAGGTGCTGTAATTTATGAGTATACAGAGCTAAAGTGCTTAAAGCTTTTATGAGTCCATACTGCAATTTTATGAGCCAGGGATAAATCAAGAGTCTCCCTGGCTGTTATTTACCCCCCTGCCCCCTGCAACCATCTTCCTCCTCATTTTTATTTCCTTTGTCTCCAAATCCCATTTTCTCTCTATCTTTCTGAATCTCCTCTCTCTCTATTCCTGTACCTAAAACCCCTCTCCCTTTTCTCATCTCAACCTCTTCTTATCTCTGCTCTTTCTCTCTTTTATTAGAAACTGTTAACCAAAACTGCCGCTAAGACTCTCTACGCAGGTTCCAGTCAGTTTTAAAGTTGGTCTGGCTGGCTGGCTGGCTAAGTATGCATGGATCATGCATATATGATGCACCAATTGAGCTAGTACGCTGAAAATTTGAACATTTACTCCCTATTATAGCTAGAAAAAAACGTTTGTTTTTGTTTTTTTGTAAATTCCATCTCCTAAATAGGTTTTTTAACAGGGGTCCAGTTTGTATGGCAACTTTATGCTAAATTGATCCCTTTGTTTGTGTCTGGCAGCATTCATATTAATTTTTGAAAATTCAAGTATTTTTAGTGAACATAGCCGAACCATTCTAATCACCATTTTTTTTCAATCCTTTAATTGATCACCCCATCATGGCAAAAGACACTGGTCAAGTGATGGTTCCTACTGATTGACTAACCAGACCTATTTTGAAATTTTTTTTTCCTTTTCCTTCTTTTTTTATCCTCTTCTCATTTATCTCTTCTTTCAATTTTTTTCTCCTTTTTTTTCCTCTTCTTTCCTTTCTCTCTGTTTTTCTCTCTCTTTCCTTCTCCTTTTTCATCTTCTCTCTTTCTGTCACTTCTTTTACTGTTTCTGTCCTTATTTCACCTCCTCTCTGTTTTTTATCTTGTCCTTCTTTCGTCTTTCTCTCTCACTCTGTAATTTAATTGTCTTTAATTCTATCTCTTCTTCATGTTTCTTTCTATCTGTATATAATTTAAGTCCGTCTGTCTGTTCATCCATCTGTCTTTCTGTCTGTCTGTTCGTCTGTCTCTCTCTTTGATTTATCAAAATGAAACAGAAAGAAGCATTGAGAAAGCAGGAGTGAGAGTCAGAAGTTGCTCCTGTATATTTCAGAAATATGCTATCTTTGTCTCGTTTCTCGTTCTTTGACTCATCCCTTACCTTTTCTTTCCCTTTAAGATCTTTCCCATGTTTTTTCTCTACTTATATTCTCTCTTTTACTCTCCTCTACTTTCTCTTCTTCTCATTCTTTTTTCCTCACTTAAAAAAAAAAGATATCAAGCTCTTTTTCATTCTTTATTTTTATTCTCTACTTATTTCCACCTTATTCTGCTACACTTTTACTCTTTCTTTTTTTCCTTCTTTTTTCTTTCCTTCTCATCCATTTTCTTTTTTACATTCTCTTTCCCTTTTCTCTGTTTCTACTTCACTTTATTTCATCTACTTTTCTCTTTATTTGGGTTTCTTCAGTTTTATGATTGGTTTGGCTAGCTGTGTGTGTATGCATGTATGTATTGTGTATACAGGCTGCACCAATGGAGCTAGAAGACTGAACACTTGAGCATTTACTCCTAATGATGTCTAGAAAAATGATTTAAAAAAAAATTCCCCCTGAATAGGTTTTTAGTGGGGGAGCACAATAAGCAATGTAAGTTTATGCTTAATTGCCCCCCCACATTTGTGTCTGACAGCGTTCACATTTGGTTTCTTTTTTAAATTCTGACTTTTTTAATGATCACTGTCAGACAAAAGGCAAGAGATGTAACTTATCCATTGATCACACCATTTTCCAAATTTTTCATCGATCACTCTTAACATGGAGACTTTGGTTATGAGACGGTTTCTGTTGAGTTATTAACCAGACCTGTTATTCTTTCTTCTTATCTCTTTCCTTTTCTTCCCAACTTTTGAAAGCATTTTTTATTCATCTTCATCTTTTCTCTCTCTCCTCTCTCTTATTCTCACTATTGTTTACCTTCTCTTCTCCTTCTATCTTCTCTACTATCCTTCTCTCTTCCATTATTTCTTCTCTCTCTCTCTCTCTCTCTCAATTGCATTTCTCTCTCAACTTTTATAATTTGATTTCCTCTCATCCCATTCCCATTATCTCTTTGTCCCTCCTCTCCTTTCCTTTCTCTCTTTCTCTCTCTCTCTCTCTTTTACTTTCAATATCTCTTTCTCAATTCTTTAACTCATCATCCTTCTCTTAACTCTTTTTTCTTTTTCCCTCCTCTCTCTCACTCTATTCCCATCTTTCTCACTCTCTAAGATTCGTTCTTTTTATTCACTTTTCTTTTCTTTCTTTCCTTGCTTCTCCCTCTCTCTCCTACACTTTCTATTCTTTCCTTCTCATACTTTCTCTCTTTATTCTTCTTATCCCACCCCGTTCTCTATTTCCAACATTGTGTCCAATAAGAAACCTCATCGATCCAAGAGATTTAATAACAGCCATAAAACAGATTGGTCTTGTCTAACAGAGCGCCCCCTCCTACAAATATTGAATCTAATGCATTAGCTAAATGAATACACACAAAGTATCAATGCCTATACACATCACAAGTATAAAGGCTCATGAATAAGAAAATAACAGACTCACTTAGTTATTCATTCACAGTTATCTGCTCTTTGATGTCATGTGACACTGACTATCAGCCATCTTGGATTTATTAAAATAAAGCAGCAAAGAGCATTGAGAGAGAAGAATTAAGTTGAGAAGCCGCTGCTGTCTTTCAGAAATGATCTAAATTTCTTTGAAGTTGATGCCATGAAATTGAATAGAATCGGTCAGGGAATCTTGGGAAAGTCATTTCTTCATCTTTTGCTTAGAAAATCCTTCCTACCGACATTACAAAATATAGAAATTACTTCTATACAATTACTGAGAAATAGGTGAATAGTATTGTCGTTCAAATCACTTGCAAATGTGTGACTTATTTCACAAAGAACTGAATGTAGAATGATTAGTCATACAGCGCATTGTAAGTATTTTCTTTTGTAGGTGTCTACTACCTTCATAGACCATAGAGATAAACTATCACTCTACCCAAGGAAGACTCTTCTTGTAAATCTTCAGTCTGTACAGATGACAAAAGCACCCCGTACTTTAAAATAGAAGTTTTATAATCAAACTTACTATAGTTGTGGGTTGATTTGCAAGATAAACCTGCTAACCATTGTGACATGGAAAGCACTTCCAGAGTTACTTACTCAGCAAGGTACCACAAAGGTACCATAGTGGAGCACCCAGTATGAATTATTTGTCACCCAAAGAGATCAATATGTGACCAACGTCTTTTGGCTACTTGATAGAAAAAAGGGTGATCTATGAATAAGTTACTTCTTTTGCCCCCAAAATGTTTTTTCTAAACATAATAAGGAGTAAATGATTAAAATTTCTGCTCTCTGGCTTCATTGGTGTGGACTTAACACATGATAGATACATAACCAGCCAGCCAGCCAGCCAGCCAGACCAACTTAAAAACTGATATAACTTATGTTGATAGTTTTGGTTGGTAGTTTCTGCCTAGTGACTGATTTCTGTAGGGAATATAATTAACAGGAAAGCACTCAGAAAAAGTTATCCTCTCCTTAAGAGATAGAACTGCTTTCAGTCAACAGGTGGCATGCTCTAAATAAATCATGATTTAATAAAACACTTTTCTAATAATACATTGTGATTTTAGTAAGGGCTTTTTTATATGAAGTTAATTGAATGATGGTATACACCAGAGATGGCGGATGGTTCTATACTTTTCTTATATGTGCATGCATTTGTGTGTTCCAGCGCTTCTGGCCATACTGTTCTGTCTACGGACTTGAAAATTGGCATCGGTACACCGCTAGACCCCTGCTTGAAATAGTTTCTTTTATTTTAGCAAAAAAAGCTTTTTTTGACCTTTTTTGAGTTTTATTTTGGAGAATCCAGATGTTTCAAGATGTTCTCTTATTCTATTTAAGATGTTTCCCTATGGGGAATGCTAGTGATATCGTAAATAGAATTCATTCCGACCATATATATTCTTTGATGGTAATTTTTCAAAATGACTTCAAATTTGACAATATAGTTGTTCAATTATTGACTGTGTTGGCACATTTCTTTCTTTTTGCAAACTTTATTTATACAATGTACCATCACTCTCAAAGGATAGAACACAAAATGATTCCTATATATTCGATTCTAACTGGGTGCTTCAATATTGTGGCCTTGTGCTAAAATATGCTAAGCTTACTAAATAACCATGATGGTCTTTATCATAAATAGTCAACCAAAACTGACGTCAGTTTTTAAGCAGGTCTGACTGACTGGCTGGTTTTGTATCACCTAGGCTGTACTAATGGAGTTAAAGGGCTGAAAATTTCAACTTTTATTCTTAATCATGTTTAGAGAAACAAATTTTTTGTTTTTTGAAAATTTCTCCCCTTAATAGGTTTTTAGGGTGGGGGGTTCAATTATGCTAAATTTGATCCCTTAGTTAGTATCTGATTGTTCTTTTTAAAATTCAGAATTCTTTAGACCAGGGTTTCTTCAGTCTAGGGTCATTTTGCTATGTGAGTGTATGCTAAATTGGTCCCTTAGTTGGTGTCTGACAGTATTCACGCGTATCTTTTTGAAAAATTCAGAATCTTTTGTGATCATTGCTCAACAAAAGGTGAGAGGAGTAACTTATTCATTGATCACCCCTTTTTCCAATTTTTTGATTGTTCACCCCCAAAGTGGCATGCAGCCAAAAGACTTTAGTCATGTGATGGTTTCTATTGAGCGAATAACTAGATCTGATTTTATGTTATTCTTCAATGTCATGCTGGCTGGTTAAGTGGAGAATGTGCTTGGCAAGCTAAGTTCAAAATTCGGCTGGGACATTTTGTGTTTTCTTTGCATTGGTGCCCTTGGGAAAAGCATGAAACCATTTCTTCCTCTGAAGACTAAAGAGGTTTTATTGTGATTTCATTTTAACTGTAATTTGCTTCAAATGTCGTAGAAAGAGTAACTAATGATTTATTCTTTTTCAAATTCAAGTAATAAAGTAATTAATACTTTTGGATGAAATGACTAATATTTTAGGACGTTTTCTCACAACTAAAAATTATAAGTAATATGCATTAATCTTTGTTTTAAAGTGATACCAAAAGTCAGATGAAGTCTCTAAAATGGAAAATGACATTTGATTAGTTGATTCTCTCTTCACGTGAAAATTTGGTTCACCACAGTTTGTTTTTTGTTGTTTTTATTTTCTTAACCCTATGAGTTAAACAGCGCAAGATGAATCAGGTGACATCACTTTAATTGCTCATGAAAATTGTGACAGACAGTGAAAGAAATGGAATCTACGAACTAGGTATATGATAATGCCTCGAGTAGTAGACAATAAACAAACAAAAACCTGAAAATTGAGAAGTAGGTATACACTGTACCCCCACGTGCCCCTCTTTTCATCCCTGGTGACTGGGCAATAGAAAAAAAATACCCCAAATGGGCTCAGTAAATAGTTATATATGTAGAACCTAACCGGGGATGGCTGAAGCCATAGCCAGCATAAGAGAACTACTCTTGGTCAAAGTTCTTTTTTTTCGTATAATCAGCTGGATTACTTTTGCCATCAAACCCAGACATGACCAAAAACAATCAACTGTTCTGTAGGTTTCTCTTTACGATGAGTTTGGGGATAATTTTTATGACAACATTAGTAAATCACTAATGGTAGCCGAAAAAATAAAAAGATGTTTCCTTTCAGGCGTAAGCATTATTGACTGCCTGCTTAAGCATGAACTCCAGAAAAGATTCTATAACTCCTTTTGACTGACATATTCATTATTTTCATATCTGTTTGGATAACATTGTAACAGTACGCATCCAGATACACTGAGCCTATCAGACATTACCTCGAAATCCACTGACTCTTCTGTAACCTTTCTACCTATGGGTTTATAAATACTTATTGTGTGCATAATGCTTCTGTTATTCCTACAGAAAACATCAGAAGAATGTGGTTCCAAAACATAATAAGCTTAGAGGATGGACTCAACCGCCATTTGAAAGTAAATGCGTTTAATTAAATTCAAAATCAAATTTTGGATTTGAATTCATCAATTCTTGTAAAACCTTTGTTTATATATTTATATATATATATATATATATATATATATATATATATATATACATATTTCAGGATCTCCCTACACCCCTCCATAGGGAACCAGGATGCAGATTTCCTTAATCTATGGAACAACAAGATCCACACACTTTCTATGGATCTTTTAGATGACACCATCCAATTCTGCCAAAAAACCATCAAAGACACTCTAACAGATATCAGCGAATTGGAACAAAAATTACAACAACACACATACACAGATGAATATAATGAAATACAGGAAGCGATCAACATCAACATAGGAGGAAGAAAAAAACAACTTAACCTCACCAAAACTAAAAAATACAACAAACTTACACACAATATCACACACAGATCTGCGATTCCACAGAATAGGAGAGAAATTAAGATACAACCCACCAAAAGAGCCACCAGGCCTCTGCTACCTACCCCCAACCTACCACCTACATACCCAAAAAAAACCAATT
>OY735207.1:62787459-62842459 GCA_963457665.1 Thysanoteuthis rhombus
CTTGCTCCATTGGTGAGGTCTGTACTTATGATATAGGCATAGGGAGATAGACATCCAGACCAGCTTAGACAATGACGGAAACCTACGTTGATATTTTTGGTCGACAATATGTTCCTCAATAAAGATGAAGATGAAACAAAATGGTCTTTCATTTTCACTTAAACCAAACAATCTTTTTACTGCTTTTCAATCAAATTTCCTGGCTTTTCTGATTTTGACTAATTCTACTGAAATAAGAAGACTATAGATTCAAAAGAGAGGATGATAGATGGCAAAGGAAAACTATGGAAAACCGAAATGAGGCTTTTAAAACCTCAAGGATATCTCTCGTTAGAAACTTGAATTGTTATTAGGCTGTTCGGAAAATAATGACTGTTTTTTTCTTCTCATTTACAGTTTTTGCTGACTTCAAGTAGAACCCACTTATCTAGTTTCTTTTCTTACGTCATACATTGATAATAAAAGAGTCTAAAATCAAACTGTGAACAAAATGGGAGTATATTTGTTATCAACAGTATTTAGCCACACACAGTAAGGGCATGAAATGGTGTAAGACTGAATCTGTTCGCTTTTACCGATGAGATAATTCGTCTTAGCAATTCGTCAGTCCAGTGCAACGGGTGAATTAATTCTTCTTGGCAAGTTGTCAGTCTGGGCCATGGACAAGATAACTCATCTTATGATAGAATGTTATTCTTTTTTTTTTTTACATACATTATTACATTTATTAGATATTCTGTTGTACATATTAGTTGATCTGAATGAAAATAATACTGTTTTAAATATGCAAGGAAGACTTTCTATTTTCATCAATATTTTATGAGAAAGACCCAGCACAGGATTTATGACGTTAGAAAATGTACTTGGCAGTGAACAGGTTGAAGAAATATATTTCAACAGAGAATACAGACGAGGTAGAAGAAGTATATTTTCCAAAGTTATTGATAATGTGATTTTTCATCAAGATAGTAAATTCTAAAATGGATGAGCGACCATTCAAAAATGCTCTTTATTTTTTTTCCCTTTATTGTTAAGATATATGATTTACTTAACATTCTTTTACTTAATAACAAATATTCCATGCAGAATCTTCATCAAGTCCAAGTTGTATACTTTTGATAAAGGAAAAAAATTATTGAAATAAGATTAGAAAAGCATTTAGTTTGAAGCCATTACTACAAAATTTTTTCAACTTTTTTATTAGCTTTGCCCACGCTGTTGGTCTATGTCTGTAAGTAAACAGTGTATATTGGAAATAAAGGATAATTCTATGTAAGACTCAAACTCAGATCTGTTTTGCCTCAAGGTTACCTATAACAGGTGCTCTTCCTGACTAAGATGAGTGAACCATATGACTTGGCCAAAAATCAAATGTAAGTCTTTCATTCTTCCCTGGTCTCTCAGCACCATATCTATTACTTTTTGTTACATAAGTAGTATTAGCAGCGGCAACGTTACCTAAAAAAAATCAAATTGAAAGAATATATAAGTCTGGTTAGTCACTCAATAGAAATCGTCACGTGTCCAATATCTCTTACAGGATGTTGTGCAAGGGATGATCAATTAAAAATTCAGAAAAAGGGATAATCAATCAAAAAGTTTCTTCTCTACCCCTCTGTTGGGCTGTGATCATTAAAGATATGAATTGACAAAAAACGAGTGTGAACACAGCTAGACACAAACAAAGAGATCAATTTAGCATAAAGTTACATTGCAAATTTACACCCCCATGCACACACACAAACACACACACACACACACGCACACTAAAAACCTATTTAGGGAGGAATTTTTCAAAAAACAATGTGAATGTTTTTCCAAGACATAATAAAGAGTGATTATTCAAATTTTCAGCTATCTAACTACATCAATGTGGCTTGTACTCATGATACATACATAACCAGCCAGCCAGCCAGCCAGCCAGCTTGCAAGACCAACTTGAGAACTGAAGAAACCTATGTTGACAGTTTTGGTTGATAGTTTCCAATACTTGTCAAAAATCAATTATAATAATAGCAGCCAATGCAATAAAAATTTTAAAGATGATATTAAAGTCGTTGGTTTGTATTCAGCAGAAATACAACTGAAGCACCAAGGATTCATCTTACCAAACAATATTAGTCAAAAATGAATGAACTCTCAGACAATAATTGAATGATCATGGCATCAGATTTTGCAATTCTATCGAATATTCAATATGGTCAGAGTAAATTCTATTTATGACATCACTGGCGTTTTCCACTGGAAAACAACTAAATAAAGTAAAAGAATATCAAGAAAAAATCTAGATATCATTAATAAACCCGTCAAAATAATCCCCCCCCAAAGAACGAAATAAATTAAACATCTTCAGGAGGGGTCTAGGGGAGTACTGATGCCAATTTTCAAATCTGTAGGTAAAACAATGGAGACAGGAGCGCTGGAATTCACAAGCAAACACATTAACACGCCAACTCATGCGCATATAAAAATGGATAGAACCCTATGCCATCTTTGATGGCTACGGTCATTCAATAATGATTGCAAAAGATGATAATCAGGGCGTGGGTTTGAATTTGACAGAAATACAACTAAGGTACCCAACAACTAATAATGAGGAGACTATGTCTAACATAAGAACACTCCATTATATATATATATATATATATATATATATATATATATACATATACATATACTTGAGCTCTACTACATTATGTTGGGGTTAAGAAGCAATGGAAAAATGGATAGATAGAAAGAGAGAAAGATGAAAGGTTGGTAGATTGGTCTGCGGAAAAATGGATTCTGGGTGTTTGGAGTGATGACTTTGTGACTCGTTGCTTTTAAGCTTGGTGAAAGTCACAAATAACGAAAAGTAATTGCTTGGAAGTCAGCATCAATCGGACTTTAGACAGAATCATATGACAGAAAACTAACTCAGTAAATCAGTCGTTGTTTAATGAAAAGCCATTGATGTCATTGTCAAACAGAAAAGCGTAGATAGGAAGCTGACAGCTGATATTGCATCTCAATATGGCTCTGTATATGTATACGAATGTACATACGTATATAAAAATATTCATCTCTCTCTGTGTCTCACTTTCTTTCTCTCCTTCTCTCTCAGCTTCTTTCTCTCTCTCTCTCTCTATATATATATATGTATGTGTATATATATATATATATATATATATATATATATGTTTGTAAAAATATAAAAGTGCATATATAATTTATGTGAAAGAGACAGCTGGAAGTTCGTAGGAAAACATGTATAAATTATATGAAACTGACAGCAGGAAGAAGTGTGTGTTTTTATACACACACACACACACACAAACACGCACACACACACACACACACATATATATATATATATATATATATATATATATATACAAACACATGGACACATGGAATATTTTAAAAAATTTCCTGGAATTCCAAGGAAAATGTTGTCATTGAAATGTTTTCAAGTTCACTTGAATCAAAACGGACGGGAAGGCTGAAAACAATGTTTACAAACGTTTGTAGACAAGAGGAAGAAAGAGTAAGAATAAAACATATATGTATATATATATATATTATATATATATATATATATATATATATATATATATATATATATATAATGAGTAGAAGAATGAAATATATATAGAATGAGAGAGAGGTAGAAAGAGAAAGAGAGAAGGATAATAAATAAATATCTGTATAGAAAGAATGTATATGATGAGAGAGAGATGGGGAATATATTTACTAGAAACTTTCAACCTAAAAATGTCAACATGTTTTTTTTTCAGTTTTTAAGTCATTTTAGCTATCTGACTGGTTGGCTAAGAATGTAGGCCACACCAATGGAGATATAGGGCTGAAAATTTAAATATTCATTCATAATGTCTTGAAAGGGCACTCAATTTTTAGTGATCGCAAACAAAAGGCAAAGGAAGGAAAGAGTGAGAGAGAGAGAGAGAGAGAGAGAGAGAGAGAGAGATGATTAGAGTGAAAGGAAAAAGACATATATGCATATACAATAATCATAATACAAGTTTTATTTCATATTTTTAGCTAAAAGTAATCCATATTTGTCAGGTGAAATTCAGTTCTGTTTGTAGCTGTTGCGACTGTCCACAGTTTGAGAACAAATTCATTTTTTCCTGGAAAAGTTGTGAAATAAATCTAATGTAACTTATAATCGTGTATTACTATTATCATAATAGCCCTATCTTCAAAGATATTGAGCACTCTACTTATATAAATTGCAACCATATAAAAATAATATAGATATATACATACATATTGAAGATTCTTGTTACAAAATGTGATAAGTGCCATTTAAAAAATAAACGTTCTTAATTGAATTAAAAATCAAATTATTGATTTGAACTTTTCATTTCATCAAAACCGTACAGATTACACTTATATATATATGATTATAAATTTAGTTATATTATATTGAAACTCTTATTTGAAATGATTTCCTGTTATTTCATGATGAATGTACCATTTGGCCTAGACAATGTAAATGGAATAAGCAATTAGAGGTAGGAACCTGCAACTGATAGGGTAGCTGCTTAAATAAAGCGTTGCTCTCACCATTGAGCTAAACAGCTGCCAGTATGTTCGATTCCTGCAAACAAATAACAGTTTCAATATATAACACAATTCATAATCATTCTGCTGGATCATACATCCATTTCTCAATGACATATGTATATGTATATAAAGATTGTAATAAGATGAAAAAATTCTAATCCTGAATATGATTTTTAATTCAATTAAACACATGTATTTTTCCATGGCACTTTTCACACTTCAGAACCACACTCTTCATATATCGTACACATGCATGCATTGACACATGTATTCACATATATCATCGTTATCATCACCATCATCTTTATCGTCCATCGTTGGACATAGACCTACCCCAGGATTCTCCAGATCTCTTCACATTGCAAAGCCAATACTTTCTGGACTTGTCTAGTTTGTCTCTCCATCTCGTATTCTGCCAATATCGGTTTCACATACAACCTATTGGGAGATCCATGTTGAGAGTTGTGAGGTCAATCTGTCGCAAAATGACCAGCCCATTGCCATTTGAGTTTTCTAATGGATTCTATGATCTCTCAGACTCCTGTTTTTTTCCCCTGATATATTGTGCTGTCTTGTAATCTCTCCATGTGAGGTTGGACATGATTCTTTCATGTGTATGTTGCATGGTTCTCAGTTTGAGGGTCTGTCTCTTGGTTAGGTTTCACGTTTCAGCTCCATAGGTGACTATTTGGATGATGCATTTGTTGTAAACTCTTCTTTTTAAGAATAATGGGATTCTCTTGTTCTTGAAGGTTGAGCTTTCCCTGCCAAAAGCTTGCCAACCTAGAGTGATTCTTCACTTGATTTCTTCTTCTTTTGAGGATTTCATGGAGATTCGTTGTCCTAAATAGACTTTCTTCAGTTTTTGCTTATTTGATA
Organism: Thysanoteuthis rhombus; assembly: GCA_963457665.1. Taxonomy (NCBI): domain Eukaryota; kingdom Metazoa; phylum Mollusca; class Cephalopoda; order Oegopsida; family Thysanoteuthidae; genus Thysanoteuthis; species Thysanoteuthis major. The sequence continues at coordinate 62,792,908 of OY735207.1, forward strand.
GAAACAAATTTGAATAAGCTTTCATTTGTTCATGTAATGTTATTTTCAAATGTCCACTACTCTGTGTTACAAAGACAAAACTGTTCATTCAACTTTTATTATTAACATGAATTAGCCAGCTCAATTTCTATGTTTAGATGGACAGTGATGATAAATTTCTTCCCTTACAGTCATCCATAGGTTTTTTTCATTTTTTTTCAGTTGATGTGGCTGTCTGGCTATTTGTATATCATGAGCACAGGCCACTGCGATGGTGCCAGAAAGCTGAAAATTTAAACATTTACTACCTTTTATGTCTAGAGAAAATGCCTCCTTTTAAAAGGTTTTTTGTGAGTGTGGGACTATATACCCTCATTTTAAAAAAAAATTCAGACTTTTTTATGATCATTGCCAAACAAAAAGTGGGAGAAGTAACTTATTCATTGATCACCACTTTATCAATTTTTTTTTGAATTTTTTTTATTGATCACCCCCAACACAACATGCTACCAAAATAAGTTGGTGATGAGACAGTTTCTATTGAGTGATTAACCAAATCTGTTTTTACAAGCCCTATACAACAGCTTTTTCAGATTTTTGCTAAAATGATATTAGAAAATATTATTTCCTTACCCTAAATATATACTGTATGTGCTGGTATATAAGATGGTGATTTAATTAAGAAAAAAAAACTGTGCAAATATTACATGGTATTATGATTGGGTTCTACCTACCCATGCTCAGTTTGGACAGTTATGAGGTTTGGGTGAATTGCAGAGCATTCTAGTTCTTCAAGTACCCTTGTAAACAATTTGTCTTATATTCCGGCATACATGATTTTCACCAAAAGGTTATTTGAAAATATTGCTTTCTTACTTTGAGCATATATCTCAATTATAAAGAAATGCCAGGATATCTTTGGGAATAGCCTTACCTGGGATTGGTTTATAGACTTTACATCCTGATTTCAACTGTCTTTTCATTACCCGCTCAGACATTTTCCTTCAACCTTTCTCATTTCTCTCATAGCATCATCGTTATCAATGTCATTGCAAATTCCTTGGCAGCTTTCAATTAACAATGTCTTGTAATTCCTCATGGGAAAGATTCTTATGAGCTGAGGGCTGCTCTGGGGTAGTTTGGCCTTCAAGATATCCGTTGAAGCACCAGATCTTGGATTGTCAGAAGTCTAAAAATCAGAAATTATACTGATTGGCAGGCAGCACTAGATGGAGTCTTCAGGTGAACAGAAATGGCAGGTAGCAAAACGAAAGAAAAAAACAAAAAACAAAACAGGTGTGGTGAGTCAATGAATAGAAACCATCATGTGACCAATGTCTTTTGGCAGCATGCTGAGTTGAAGGTGATCAATTAAAAAATTATAAAATCGGGTGATCAATAGATAAGTTACTTCTCTTACCTTTTGTCGGATAGACATAATTAAAAAAATCTTGATTTAAAAAAAAATATGAATGGGCACAAACTTTAGCATACACTTACATTGCAAATTGACCCCCCCCATAAGTACTTATTAAGGTATAGTATTTTCAAGAAAAATGAAATGAAATTTTTTTCTAGACATAATTAGGAGGAAACATTGAAAATTTCAGACCCATGGTTTCTTTGGAAACGTCTGTATGTGTGATATATAGCTGGTCAGCCAGCCGGCTAGCCAGACTGACTTGAAAACAAGAGAAACCTATTTTGACAGTTTTGATGACAGTTTGGGTTGACAGTTCCAAAAAGAGAGGAAATAAATTCACTCTGAGAGTAATGTAAAAGAACCGACAGATTGGCATCAAAATTGGTTTCTCTGTGACATTTTTTTTTTTTTTACATTAATATGAGTTACATTGCATTTGTTACAAGTACCCAAATGTATATTCTTGGCAGTTCAGTGATGGAATAGTAAATAAGTTTTCTGGGGAGGAAAAAAGGTGAAATGAAACAAGCAGTTCAAAGGGAACCACAGCTTGAAACCATATAGTTATATGCGCACCTGCTTGCTCGTAAATACAAACAGAGGAATGTAAGCAAATTTATTTACACCTGTTATCTCTCTTTATATCATTCTATCTTACACACATATACACACATATATACACGCATTCAAACACACCGTGTTGGTAATACATAGTATACATAAAGGCTTGAATCATCACTTGTGAGTTTCATCTGAGGTGCAGCTTAGGGAAGGGGGGGGTATTTGAAAAACATCCCACCGAGCCCCCAAAGGTTTCATGAATTATAGCTCACCTACTGCATTCCTACTGACATTATACAATGACAAGGATATATTTGTACATGCATGTATAAATGATAATTCTGCATTTGGGATTATTCTTCACCATTTGAATGATTGTGATTCCATTTATGGCAAATCTTTCTTCTTCAACAAATCTCACTAAATGTTGGAGGGGGTACCTCAAGGAGCCAAGCCCCCTGGGACCCTGAGTCTCTTGTTATCTCCAGTTACATCACTGAGTTTCTGGTAACTATTGGGAATCATATTCAAGCCTAAAAGCAGTGATTAAAAAATCCCTTGTATGGCAAAGTGTGCTGATGTTGAGGGAATTGATGTTCTATGGTTTTAAGGGAAAATAAGGACCAAACCTCATCAAAGCCATGTTGGCAGTTATCAATTAAAAAATTGGAGAAGGAGTGATCAATGAACAAGTTACTTCTTTTGCCTTTAGGTGGGTGTTGATCACTGAAAAATTCAGAATTTTCAAAAATCAAGCGTCAATACCGCTGACAGAAACTGAGAAAGCAATGTAGTATAAACTTACATTGCAAACTGAACCTCCCTCTAAAAAGCTATTCTGTCTTGGGAATTTTGAAAAAAACAAAAAAAAGGATTTTTTAAAGACATAATGAGGAATAAATGTCTAACGTTGGTAAGACCTGTATGAGGGGTAAGTACGTACATTCATAGCCAGCCAGCCAGCCAGCCAGCCAGCCAGCCAGCCAGTCAGACCAGTTTAAGAACTGAAGAAACCTACGTTAATAGTTTTGATGACAGTGTTGATTGATGATTTCTTATTAGAAGTGGATATCTTGTTGAGAAAAGTAACCAAAACAAAATGAAACAAAAGTTGTGATGCTACTTCTCTTCTTTGCAAAGACCTCAAACATTGAACTATGGACATCTGTGTTTGTCTAAATTTCAGTATTAGCCGCAATACTTTTTGTATTATACATCGACAATTTACCAAAAACCTTGCGATCCAAGTATAGCACATTTGAAGATGGCACAAAAATTCATAACATAGTAGAAGATCAACACAACACATCAAAAACTAGCATTCCAAGGGAAATTATGAATCACTGTCACCCATAATGCTCACTTTTACATGTATATTTAGCATAAACTTATATTGTAAATTGAGCCCTCTACTGAAATCTTGGAGATGGATTTGAAAAAAAAATATAAAAACAATCTCATAACTTATTGAGGAGAGTGGGTGTGTGTGTGTAATCTAAAGTTTCTACTCCGAATGTTTAGAGCTGAGCAAAGTCCAGATATATATACACACACATATATATATATATATATATATATATATATATATATATATATATATATATATATATATATATATATATATACATATACATATATATATATATATATATATATATATATATATATATATATATATATATATATATATATATACATATGTCATGACATGTAAATAACTTAAACCCCGCAAAAGAGTTTAGATTGGTTTGTTGTGGGTAATGGTGATAAATAATGGCAACAACATGAACAATTACATGTATAAAATGGGATATACGTGAAAAAGTGTTTTTTGCTCAAGCTTCTGATGACCAATGTCTTTCAACAGCATGTCATATTGGGGTGATGACTTGAAAATTGGAAAGAGGGGTGAATAATGAATAAGGTACTTCTCTTGCCTTTTGTTGGGCACTAAAATATCCATATTTCCTAAAAAATTAGGATGGACATAAACTATGGGACCAATTTAGAATGAACTTAGATTGATGATAGAAACCCCCACTAAAACCTCATTTTGGATGGGAAATTTGGAAAATTCCAAGTTTCAACGATGAATAGTTAGGGCTGGGCAGAGTCTGGATAGATAGATACATGGGTAGTAGTGATAAATACATAAAGACATCAAGAATTTGAACATTGGTCTGAAACATGTCAACTACACTTCATAACAGACAAATTCAAAGTAATGGAGTACGAAAAGAAAAAAATATCTACCACATAAATCATAAAAAACTAGGAACTACAGAGCAAGAAAAAGTCCTTGGCATAATCATAACATCAAAACTCTAAATCTATAACCATATTCAAAAAATTACTAATAAAACTGCAAAAATAATTAGAATAATAAATATATAAACTTATTAAAACATTCAAAGTACTATACACAACATACATAAGATCCTAATTAGAATATGTAGTGCAAGCATGGACCCTTCATTGCAAAAAAGACATGTCAGAATTGGAAAACATCCAGAGAAGAGCAACAAAATATGTTCCAGAACTAAAAAGCCTTATCTACAAAAAAAAGGACTTGAAAAATTAAAACTAACAATGTGGGAAGAAAGGAGAATAAGAGGAGACGTGATACAAACATTTAAATATTATAAAAGGTATCGACAACATCCCAGCAAAAAATTCTTTAAAATAGATAAAAGGAAGAAAAAATATTGAAAACACTGTAGAAAAAATTCAAGAAGGGTTTTCTTTTCACAAAGATTTGTCAACAATTGGAACAAATTAATGGATCAAGATCAAGGAGTAATAGAAGCTAAAACAGTGAATAGCTATAAAAATGAACATGACTTAAACAGAACCAATAAAGAAACAACAAAAAAATAAATTTTGAAAAAAGACAAATAACAAAAAACTCACACAAAAGTGAGACATAAGCAAAAATTTTTCATGCTATGTATCTCATCTTATTTTTTTTTGTGCATCTTTTAGCAAAACAAATTTAACGAATCAGGAAAGCTTGAGGACTTCCAATGGTGTTATGCTTAGCATAAAACTGACAGACATGGAAAGTCATCTTTTGGGTCCGAAAATCTTTTCCATACAAATTGATGGTAATTATTTCTTTGCTTTATGCCATTTCAGCTTACAAAAGGTTTCATTGGAACACACTTTCTCCAGATAGAGTGGAAAACCTGTATTGAATTACCCTAGCCCCACAAATGGCTGAACCAACCAGCCAAGTGGATAACAGATTCTTCAGTCTTAGGTTGTCTGTGGGCACCTATGTATCTATGTGTCTATCTGTGTGTGTCTCCTGTCACATATTCTGGCTACAACCTTGAAAATTTGCATGAGTATTCCATTTGGCACCATCTAAAAATGTTTCTTTTGTTTTTTTTAAAAGAATGCTCTTTTGGGGTCTGTATGGGTTTTTTTTTTGACCAACAATGTCTAAATCTGGTGCTGGATTTTTTTGGACCATTTTAGATAAAAGATCTATTTTTTAAAGAAAATTTTAGATAAAAAATCTCTCTTTACTCAATTTTAGATAATAAGTTCTGGTACACAGTTCACACGTGGGCTATGGTGATTTATCCATACGAGGTACGGATACATCTATCATAATGGTTATTTACAATATGTAACTTAGTCTGATGCAAGGCTTCAATAGTGGACCACTCATGAGAATTGAACTCATGATACTAATTAATTGGTCTTTGAGATATGCTTACGACTGATGGTGGCATGATAAGCACCCTATCTATCCTCATGTATAGATATAAATATTTGTCAAATTCCAAAACAAATCCACATTCACCGACAATGATTTGAACTCATGATCAGCTGATTGCCTGGAGGCTGTGTCATTGACTTAGCTAAATTGACAAGTCTTAGATATTAACGAACATTTATTATACAGATATGCAAGGGTTTATTTAATTCTAATAACTAGTTACATTTATTCAAAGATGTATATTTATTTTTATAATTTTTATTATATACTAAGGTATGTATGTTGAAAAGGTGTATTAGGTTTCATGGAAATCTTCGGGGGGGTTTAATCTTAAAATAATGAGACACTGTTCTTTGTTCATGAGGTTGTTGATAGCAACAAACAAAATTGTAATAGTAATGACAATCAAAACGGAAATTTGAAAAAAATTTATTTCATCTAACTATAATTTGATTTCATTTCATTCTATGGAGAAATTTAGCAGAAAAAACAACATCATTCTCTCTCTCTCCCTTTCTCTTCCTGTCTTTCATTCTCTTTCTGTCTCTCTCTATATATCTCTCTTGATACTCTCCAAACATTTTAGATCTATAAACTTGTGCTTGTGAACACTGGTGATGTAGATATTTGGGCAAAGAACTATATCCATTTTTTCATTTTTTTCTCTGATGAAAAACCAAATTGTAAAAAAAAGCAGTTGATTAAGTAGAAAATCTGAGAATATAATTCCACATACTGAGTTTGATAAAAAATAAAAACAAAAGAATTTGTTTATGATGTCATTAATAGCAACAATCAAAATAGAAATTTTTAAAAATATTGTTTGTCATCTAACTATAATTTAATCTAACTTCATTCTACAGAAAAAATTTGGCTGAAAAACTTGTTTAACTTTGTCCGGCACAAGGTAAAAATAGTGTGAAACCCAGAAGGAATAAAAGAAATTACATCCCCAGAAGACTAACTTGTTAACCATTACTCAATGGCAGGTACCATGATATTTCCAATGCTTGCCTTAGTCTGATGCAGGGCCACAATAGAGAGGCACCCACTGAAGATTGAACTTATAACACAATAATCTATAATCCTCACAGCAATAATCCAGAAGACTTTCAGAAACCATCAACCAAAACTGTCACAAAAACTGTAAACATAGGTTTCTTCAGTTTTCAAGTAGGTCCGGCAAGCTGACTTGCTGGCTATGTATGTATCATGTGAACAGGCTTTGCCAACAAAGCTAGAGGCAGAGGCCTGAAATTTTCATTGTTTACTTCTTATTTAGTCTAGAAAAATATTCTTTTTCATTTTTTGAAAATGCTCCTCCATTAGTTTTTTTTGAGGGTGGTTTAATTTGCATTGTTGTTTTATGATAAGTTGATCATTCAGTTTGTGTCTGTGATTGTTTTTAAAATTTTGAATTTCATGGCCTAAAAATAGGCGAGAGAAGTAACATTCATTGATCCCACTTTTTTCTAATTTCTTGATTGATCAACCCCCAGAAATGTTGGTCATGTGATGGTTTCTATTGAGTGACTAACCAGACCTGTCTCTGTAGCCATCACTGAACAGTTTATTCAGGTCTTCTGATGCAAAACGGCATATTTGGCAATGGTTTTGTCTCCATTTGAAAGATCCATCATTTCTGTTGCAATTGTAGGTTTTTGCAAACTGGTTTCCTAGCCTGATACCTGACCCTACCTATTTCCCAACCAGGCTTGATTGATGGACTGCCTTACAAAGTTAAAGGGCTCCAACTGTCCAACCATTTACCTGTAGCTGAAGGGAGGGGTAGAAGGGGATCCATGTCTATCCCAAGGGCATTAATATGAAGTGAATGAAAGTAGTCTCAGCTAGTAACCTCGATGCTAGTAACCTCAATGTCCCTCCATAACACCCATTCTCCATCACTTGACTGCAGGCACCCAGGTATTTACCAAGTCACAATGGTGAGGTGTCCTGTAGGGAGTGAATTCCAATAGTGCATAAGACCAATGTCAGACACATGCTCTGTATATCTATATATACGTCAATACGAGTATGTCTGTATCCATGCGTAAGTCAAGACACAAATTTATACATATAGTTACTCATAGAAACTATCAAGCAAAACCGTTACTGTCAACATAAGTTTCTTCAGTTTTTAAGTTGGTGTGGCTGTTTGGCCATCTGGCTGGTCAAGTATCTACCACAGCTACAGACGGCAGCACTGGAGAGGATAATTGAAACAATTACTCCCCATTATGTTTAGAAAAAATAATTTTTATCATATTTTTTGAAAATTCTCATCCTAAATAGTTTTTCCGATATGGTGGAACAATGTCCAATTTCAATGTAATTTTCTGCTAAATTGGTCCCTTGGTTTATGTCGAGCAGCTTTCATGTTTGTTTGTACGAAAATCAAGACTTTTTGAGTGATCAGCCCCCAACAAAAAAAAAGTGATCACTCTTTTTCTGTATTCCTAATTGATCAACCTCCTCTCACTGTTTGCTGCCAAAAGATATTGGTTGCATGATGGTTTCTATTGAGTGACTAACCAGACTTGTCTCCTTTTGAGCATCAAAAGACTTTCATTTTTCTTGTTGCTTGTCTTATCATAGAATAAAGAAGGGTCGTTATCTGTTGTAAATGATGAGTTCAGCTCAGTGGTGTGAGTTTTGCACTTTTAAGTAGATTTGCATGGTCTTTCAAGTTTTATATATCTATGTCATGTATATATATATATATATATATATATATATATATATATATATATATATATTTAGATATATACTTTCTCTCTCTTAATACACATATATATATAAATATATGTATGTATATATATATATATATATCATAAAAAGACAGCTACCCTAAGATTATGGTTGTGCACACACACACACACACACACACATGCACGCTTATATGTACACACTCAAATAAATATACAACAACTTACGAGCTTACATTTATGCACATATATGTATGCATTTATGACAGGGTGAATACATAAATAGATCTTTGTGTTTGTACTAATACATCAATATACAAGAATACCTTGTATAGTATGGTTTTTATCAGTATAACTTTTGACGTAGTATAATTATGGTATATATCTACAAATCACTGTAACAAAGTGTAAACCAGAACAAAACCATCAAATCAAAAGACCTTGTACAGTGCGCTTTGGAAAGGAAAAATTTTGGAATTAATTTAAGGTATACCTATATATATACTTGTGTGTGTGTGTATGTGTGCGTGCGTGTGTGTGTGTACATGTGTGTGAGTGTACATGTGAGTTTGAGTGAGTATGTATATATGCATTTGTATGTTTGCACATGTGTGTGTGTTAGTGTGTGTGTGTGTGCATGGTTGTGCATGTGTGTGCGTCTGTGCTTTTTCTTTAAAGCAAACTATTCACTGCTCATTTATTTATTCAAAATAAAATAACAGAATAAAGAAAAGAATACAATAATAAGACTGAAACCCAACCTACCATTTTTCCCGTGATCAGAAACGCAGCAGTAGATTTTCTTCTAGGTACAACAGTGGTGCTCTTTATCGTGCAACAACTAACCCACAAATTCTCTTGGAATTACGCTCACACACTCATACACATATACACACACACACACACACACACACACTGACATGCATTGACACATGCACATCTATTCATGATATAAACTGACACACATGCATATATTTATATATTGAGACATTGATAGATAAGAATTTATATGTATATACTATATGACCGCGTATAATGATAAGGCTTATCAAGCTTTATACTTCATAGCCCTTCAGTCTTGTTCACTAATCTCTGAACTTGACAAACAAGTGATAGACATAATTATTATTGCACTATTTTGTTTATAAACATGTTTTGCCCAGAGCTTCAAAAGGACAGATATTGATAACAGTACCAAAGCTATCTTTTTTGAAAGTCCATAAAAGATCAATAACACTGCTTTATCTTCTTTTATGCTCAAATGTTGTCAGTGTCTTGCTATTTATGTTTCATTAAACACTTAGTAAAGTGGGAGTGCACATCAATGGACTTAGATGGGGGTGGTTGTCGGGTGTGGTCCCATGGAGAGCAGGTTTGTACCCTTTTAAAGATTAGGTGTTGAAGACTTTTGATCAGCTCATTCAGAAGAGAAATAATGCATTTCTATGATAATAAATGATTGGCTTTCTATCACTGGCCATGTGTATAGATTCCTTGATCTCCCCTGGCTCCATAAACACTAAAAATCAATATCTGTAGTGAACATCTCTTTTAGTAATAGGGAAATGTCTGTCTGCTTTCATTTGCAGTAAACAGGGTTGGCCTGTCCATTAGAAAACTTTAGTGGTTGCCCAGAGCAGAAGGGTTCTAGGGGTGCATTCCAAACAGGAAAAAAATACAATATAACCAGGGGTATAAATTCTGTGTCTTGCCTGGGGTGCATGAAGCCCTTTCAAAAATTTCAAGTCTTGCTTGAGGCACCTGAAACCCTTGCACCAGCCCAAAACTCTTTTTATCATTTCCAGTTGGATAAGATACCTTTTTTAAAATTTCTCAAAGGTTTCTATACATTTTTTGATTAAAGTGGTTGGCTACGTATATAAGTTTGTATTTGATAATTATAAGGACGTTTATGTAGGAACTATATCTACTTTGTATCGAAGTTACTCAGTAGTAAAGATCATGTAAAATAAATATAGAAATTAATGTCATGCAGGGCTTGAATTCCTGTCCACAAGGAAGCAGATAATATGTGGTTCTTCTCTCATCAAATGAGCTAACAACACCCTTGGTAAGGCAAGAGTCCAAAGGGTATGCTTATCATCTATTTCTCAATTTTACGATCATAGGAATAAATATTCCTATCTATCCACCTATATATGTGTTCCTGATGCCAACAAAATGAAGATTCAGAAAATAGAAAATATATATCCAGCAGCATGTGATGTTATCAAGAAATTTATGTAAGGAAGCACCAAAGTTCCTTAGTAGCAAATTGAGCCGCCTCAGTTCTGAAAATTCAAATATTTACACCTCATTATTTTTACAAAAAATGACATTTTTGGAAAAATCACAACAGTGATCACTCCATTGCCTGAACAAAAAGGAAAAAGAATCATGTTTTAATATTTGTGTTTTTTTTAGTTTAGGATATCTTTCTGAAAATAATATACAAAAAGTACAAGCTCTTAATAACTTGAGTTGTTATATTGTTGTCATGACTCAGAAGTGATCTCATTTTAGCTTAAAAATACTTCTTCAAGTTAGGATGTATGATTTGTGCTCTCCAGCCTCTGAATTGTGTCTCAGCATTAGAAAGTCTGTAATAATTGAAACAGATGATCAGATTTGCTCTTCAGTTTTCAAGTTGGTCCAGCTGGCTGGCTGGCTTTGTGTGTATGTATGTATGTATGTACATACGTTTGCAATGCACTTCCATAGGAATAGAGCACCTTGGTGGATGGGGAATTTATGCATAAATAAATATATCGCTTAAATTCAGCCTTACTGACTGTCCAGTTCCGTAGCTCAGAGGTAGGATATCGGCCTCCGGGTCTGAAGCGAAGGTCTCAATCCTGCCTCGTGGTACTGGATGGGATAATGGAAAGTCTATAGCCATACTGAAGAGATGTAATACATCAAAACAGCTGTCTGTGGATGACACAATAATATATACATATATATATATATATATATATATATATGATGTATACAATGAAACTAGGAGTCTGAAAATCTAAACCTTTACTCCTTAATATGTTTACAAAAAAAAGGGTTTGAAAGAACTGTTTTTTCAAATAACCTCCATGATAGGTTTTTAGTGAGGAATTCAATTAGCAATTTAAGTGTATGCTAGATTGATCCCTATTTTGAGCCCATCTGTGTTCATAGTTGTTTTTTTTTAAATTTTAGTGATCCAACCAAAGGCAAGAGAGGTAACATTCATTGATTACCCCATTTTTCCCATATTTTAATTAATCACCCCAAGATAGCCTTTTTTCTAAAAGACATTGGTTACTTGACTGTTTCTATTGAGCGACTAACCAGACCTTGTTTCTTATATACTTCATATTTGAAGAAAGATGCTATAGATTACTGTTTCCTATTGTTTGGATTTGAAAAGGGAGGAAACAGTGAAACCCTGGATCCATTCATAGTATCTTAACAAGATCCTCTTTCCTGAATTTTTTTGATAAGTAAGAGAAAAAGGAATAAAGCTGAATACAATATTGACGAGAGAAGAGATTGGTCTTTTAATGGAACCTCCAAGAGAGATAAGTCTCCATTTGTTTTGCTTTTCCCGAATATCATTGCCAAGAATCTGGAATTACAAACAAAACCAACATTAAAAGTAGAGATTTCCTGTGGTCTCCATCAAATAATGAAGAAAAAAAAGAACCTCTTCAAAAACAAGAAAAGCCTTCAGCCTTCCTAAATGGAATACTGGGAAAAAATGAGGACAGTTGATTTTTATGGGTTTCACTTGCTAAAATTGTATATCATGGAGGATTTTGTAATTGGGGATTAAAGAAAAAAATATAGAACTAGGATGTTCAGCCATTTAAAATACCCCACAGGGTATTAAGGATGTTCATAATTCATTGCTTCACTTTTTATTTTCGAAAAGAAATTCCCACTTTGAATATAATATTATTTATTTGCTCCACTTTTTATTTCCAAGAAAGAAATTCCCAGTTTGAATATAATGTATTTTATCTGTCTCACTTTTTATTTCCAAGAAAGAAATTCCCTGTTTCAATGTAATATCTTTTATAGAATTTACAGATGCCTTTTTTCTAATTGTATTCATTTTTCCCAATGATAGGTCATTTTTAGGGAAATTCAAAATCCAGTCTAATTGAAACACTTCATTAGGAAAGAAGTAAGTTCATTTCATTAGGGAATTCAAGGCCTCAAAATGAAGATTAAAAGTTACCTAACATGAATTTATGAAATAAAAGCAATGAAAAGAAACAGCTTAATTGCTCAAACAGATGTGACCAATGTCTTTTGGCTGCATGCTATGTTGGGGCGATCAATCAAAAAAAAAAGGATAAAGGAGTAATCAATGAATAAGTCACCTCTCTCATCTTTTGTTGGATCACTTAAAAGTCTGTTGTAGTAATATGTTGACAACGTATATTACCGCCCAAATTTTGTGTCTGTTCACACGATTTCTGCAAAAGTTCTCTATGATTTTCAATGAAACTTTGTGGTATAGAAGATAACAGGCTATGGGAGATGTGTTTAAATTCTGGGGTGAATCATGAATTTTTTTTTAGATTGAGAGATATTTTTGCATTTTTTCCAATATATTTATGTACAAGCTTATATCTCTCCACATGATATACCCGAAAGTCCTCAATGAATTTCAATGTAATGGTGATAGCAGAAGTATGCACTTTCTGAGTGATTTCAAATTTTTCTTTGCATTTGACTATTTTACCTTTCTTTTTGCTTTAAAAAAATTGTTTGCCCTTAAAAATGCCAATAAAATCAAGCTTACTGAGATCAGTATATTTATATTCTTGTAAAATTTGAAGAGTGTAAATGTTCACACCCAATTTGCACACTTCATCACAGCTGTCTAGCAATGGTGATTATTGCACTGATAGTCTTATTCCATATGTCATTATTGAGTGACTGCTTGACAACTGCCTTCAGTAATCAAATTGACGGCTCTATTCTTGAGGCTTCAACAAATGACAATCAATATCCTGCTATTGTATCCTCGTTTTCCCAACCAACTCAGATCCAACCTTGGTGTATTAGAAACAATCAACCAAAACTGTGATCAACAAAGGTTTCTTCAGTTTTTAAGCTGGTCTGGCTAACTATGCATCACATAGACAGGCCGTACTAATAGAAGTAGAAGCCTGAAAATTTAAATGTTTACTCCTTGTTATATCGCAAAAAAAAAAAATTTGTTTTTTGAAAATTCCCCCCCCCCCAAATAGGTTTTTAGTGTGGGTTTCATCTTGCAATATAAGTTCATGCAAGATTTGTCAAATAGTTTGTGTCTGGAGCATTCATACTTTTTTTGGGGGGGGGAAAATTCAGACTCTTTTCAATAATCACTTCATGAGGCAAATAACTTATTCATTGTTCATCCCTTTTTCGAATTTTCAATTGATCACCCCCATCATGACATACTGCCAAAAGTTTCTCCTGAGTAACTATCCAGATCTGTTTTACTTTCTTTTTTTTTTTCATTCTTGGATTTCTTGCAAAATGAAATTTTTTTTCAGTCTTGCTTCTTTCTTATTAAAAACAAGATAATGGTGTGCTCTCTACACCAAAACAATGAACAGGATACACAAGTTACGAGTATCCAGTTTGAAGAATTCCAGAAGTTACTCCGTGGGAAATGATACAAACAAATGAAAATGAAAAAATAGCCCTAGGACCAGATAACATTATCAAAAAGGCTGGTAAAGTCATCTCCAGGAAACTAGCCATCCTATTCAACTTGTGTCCAAGACAGAGTGAAGTTCCAGAAAATTGAAACACTGCAATCATAATGCTAATACAAAAAAAAAGAGAACCCAAAAGATTCAAACAACTTCAGGCCAATAAGTCTTCTCAACTGCATCAACAAACTCTTTAGGTAAGTGATCACCAACAAAATCACCAAAACGCAAGATGAAAAACAGCCACGTGAACAGGTTGGATTCAGCTACTCGATCATTGACCATCTCCATTCAATAAATCAACTAGAAGAGAAAGCAGCAGAATGTAAAATGCCACTAGCTGTAGCATTTGTTGACTTTAAGAAGGCCTTCAACTCAATGAAAATCCTCAAGGTCGTTGATGTTATCATACATGTCAGTCTTGCAACATATCTACTGATGCAGTAGTTCATTTATTAGATGACATGAAGAGCCCTTTCAGTTCAAAAGGGAGTAAGACAGGATGATATCAGCTCACCTAAACTCTTCACAGCCTGCCTTGAGGTGATCTTCTGACATACAGACTAGGAAAAAAAAGGAATCAGAAAAGACGAACTGAACAAAGAGTGTAAGAAAGTTGGACTTCACATGAGCTTTAGTAAAACAAATGTCATGTACAACAAACAAGACCCCAAAATCTGAATTGAAAACGAAGAAAAAAGTAGAACACAACATTTAACAAGGATGATGAATCTCTATAATACCTTCAAAAGGAGAAGAAATCAAGTGAAGAATCACTCTAGAATGGCAAACTTTCAGTTGAGCAAGTTCAACTTTTAAGAACAAGAAAATCCCATTAGTTTTAAAAAGAAGGGTATGCAACCAATACATCCTCCCGTTAGTCATCTATTGGGTTGAAACATAGATCCTAACCAAACAATTGAACCTCAAACTGAGAACCATGCAATGTGAGGGAGGCCTAACTGTTGGCATCTTGGGAAAAATCCAACTATTGATATTGACTAAACAATAGCATAAGATTTAATGGGGAGAGCAAGATTGTGTTTGGTCACTCTTATATGGGGGACAGGCCTGCAATATATCTATATATATACATATAGTCTAGAAAGCTTTACAGCTTTAGGCACCGAACATTAAAAAACTTTTTCAAAAGATTTTTTATTTTTTTGCGTCATTTCAGTCATTTATTTCACCGTATCTGTCAATGCAATTTATGTAATTTTCTTCAGTGTTTTTTTTTCTTGTTTCACACATACTTTGTTATCACAAGTACAATGTATGAATTTTTCTCTTGTTGGGATCGTCAGTTGTTTATCATAACCATTTCAGAGATTTTAAAAACAAAACAGTTATATTAACATGTCACTCCAGCAGTGTTCATCAAATACCACCACCTTTTCTTATAATATAGTTTATGCCATACACGTACTTTGTCATTTCATAAAAGATTTTATGGGTATTGTATATTGGTATTATCTTATAATATATATATAGCAGATTCCACTTAGTAAGACAATCGGTTATTAGGACTAGCCACCCAATAGAACCAATTTTGTAGGAACTGATTCAAATATATGTAATCATTGCAAATCTGTTTCATTAACCATGACCAATGTGCCGTTTATTTGGATCAAGTGGCTTTACTACCAAAATAGCAGTATTTGAAATAGATTATGATAAAATTACAGAGAAAATTTCTTAAGTTCTCAAAAAATCTATCTTTCAAATATTTCTGGCTTGTAACTCAAGTAAAATGTGGAATTTTAAAAATAAAGAAAAAGTAGTTGTAAAAGGGACTGAAGTTGTGGATTTTATGCGAGCCTGTAAAATCATTGGTCTTAATGCAGTTCTTTCAACTGGGATCTAATATATATATATATGCATATCAGTCATTAGTACAAGAACCTTTCTCTTTCCTATTCGTTCTGATGTAGTTAAGTGCATTTATTTTACATAAACACAAATTCATTCATCATCATCAGTCTTTTAATGTCCATTGTTGGACATAGACCTTCCCCAGGATTTGCCACAATTCTCTATCATGGGTGTCGCGGAGCCAGTATTTCCCGAATCTGTCCAGTTCATCTCTCCATCTTGTGTTCTGTCGACCTCGGTTTCTTATGTGATCTCTTGGGATCCATGTTGTAAGACGTGATGTCCATTGGTTGTCTTTCATTCTTGCAATATGGCCCATTGCCATTAGAGTTTTTTAATAGTTTCTATGATGTCAAGGACATCCATTTTCTTCCTTATATGCTGTACTGTCTTGTGATCTCTCCATGTAAGGTTGAGCATGATTATCTCATGCACCTGCTGCATGCTTCTCAGTTTGTAGGTCTGTCTCTTGGTTAGGTTCCATGTTTCAGCTCCATAAGTGACTATCAGGAGAATGCATTGGTTGTATACTCTTCTTTTCATGTTCAAATTCATCATGTATGTTCGAAAGCAATAAATGGCAGTAATTTTCATTGTCAATTGTCTCTTCATTCAGATCAGTCCTTTTGCAGGACATCATGCATTCAACAACTGTCAAGACCAGGTCAAAGAAGACGATTGCAGATTTGATTGGATCGAAAAAAACATGCTGGCAAACAGAGAATACAGAGAAAAAGTTTGGTTGAAAAAGCTACGGGAGGAACATTGCAGAATTTATCGGTAGCCAACAGGATTACCAGGTTGCCAAGATCAAAATAAGAAAACAATTATGGCAAATCTATACATACGTATAAGCATCTATCAGTCCGTCTAACTATCTGCTGTCTGCTACAGCTTGTTCATATATATGTATGTACATAGAGAGGTAGGAATCAAGCAATTAGTATACTCATTTATCTCTCTATTACATTCTTTTATGTAAGTATATGTATATATACATATACATGTATGTAAGTATTTTCATACAAGCCAATCAGTCTATTTATTTATTTATCTATCTATTTCAGTCTGCTCATATGTATGTATGTAGGTCTCAACCACTCAGTTTATATATTTATCTGTCTATTCCATCAGGTTATATAGGTATGTATGTAGATAGGTAGGTAGGTATCAGTCAATTATTTATCTATTGCAGTCTGCTTTTATGCATGTATGTATGAAGGTAGATACTTAGGTAGGTATCGATCAATCAGTCCATTTATCCATCTGTCTATTGCATTTTGTCAGGTATGTATGTACTGAGATCCCAGTCCTTTTTTTGAGCTCGTAGAGCAATGCAATTCCTATGTAATCATATTTGGGTAAACCTTATTTCTGGGTTATATTTTGGATGCTCTCTTTTTCACTGTGCCTGCAGCTTAGCTTATATCAATGTTTGACATTCTACTGTCCATCGACCCTCAACTAATCATACATAATGCTCTTCATTCAGCTTAAATTAATGTCTTACATTCTGCTGTCCATTCAAGACTAATATAATACATTTTGCTGTCATTCCAGCTAAGATCAATGTCTTACATTTTGCTGTCAATTTAGCCTAGATTGATGTAACACATTTTGCTGTCCATTAAACTTAAAGTAATGTCCAACATTTTGCTATCCATCAAGCTTAGTTTAATATCTTACATTTTGCTGAACATCAAGCTAAGAGTAATGTCTTACATTTTGATGTCCATTCAGCTTGATTAAATATCCTACATTTTGCTGTCCATTAAGCTTACAGTAATGTCTTATATTTCGCTCTCCGTTGAGTTTAATGTAATGTCTCACATTTTGTTGTCCATTAGGGTTAGTATAATGGACTGGACCACAAACTCTATGATATTAACTAAGATGTATGGACAGCAAAATGTCAGACATCACTCAAGGCTTAAATGATTGCAAAATGTAACACATTGCTCTAAGCTTAAAGGACAACAAAATGTTAGACTTAGGTAATGTACATTTTGCTGTCCATGTGTTACATTTTGCTGTCAATTAAGCTTAAAGCAATGTCTTACATTTACTGCCCATTGTGCCAAGAGTAATGTCTTACATTTTGCTTTCAATTAAGCTTAGAGCAATGTCTTGTATTTACTGTCCATTGAGACTAGAGATAAGGAATTGTGGCGAATCCTGGGGAAGGTCTATGTCCAACGACGGATGTTAAAAGACTGATGATGAGCCTAGAGTAATATCTTACATTTTGCTGTCCATTCAACTTTGATTAATGTCTTACCTTCTATCTATTTTTGCATGGATTTTTTTCCATACTATTCCTCTTGCAATTTTCTGTTATTCAGTTTTCTGGTAGGATTTTTCCAAAACCATGAGATTCTTCTACCATCTTCTATCAGCATCTTCTCTTCCCCTTTATCCTCATTATTTTTTTGATGTCTTTGGCCTTCATAATTTCTGTTGCTGTTGCTTTTTTAATTCGCTTCTTATCAATATTAGTGCTTTTTTTTAATTATTATTATTATCATTATTATTATCATCATCATCATTATTATTATTGTTATTATTATTATTATTAATGATAATAATGTCATTATTATCTCTATTGTATCTGCTGATATTATTATTGTCTTTATTTTTAGGTTGTTCAAAGGCAAATATCTACAGGAAAATAGTAAGAGAAAAAAAACAAGTCTGCTTTAAAAAAACATTGACACATAAAAGGAAGATCATAATATTTCATAATTTCTTGAACTGGTGAGTTAGTGCTTGGTAGTGACATTCTACAAAAGGCAAACACGGAATACTCAAAGATGATGTTGTAAAAAAAGATGACATTGAAAAAGCAAAATGGCTACCACAGCAGGCAGATAAAGAGAGATGGAAAAAAAATCCTGTTTGAAAGGGAAAATATACAGAAAGGATTGAATGATCTGAATGTTTTTAGAGTTTTGGTATTTTTCTTTATCTTTTCTTCCTTTCATGTATTTATCAATTGAAAAAGATCATCATATCTTTTAGATGAAAGGAATAGAAAATATTTTCTGTGGCTAGAGGAAAGGGTTATTAAGAAAAGGCCCGAAAAAGATGTCTTCTTTGAATCTATTGAGCCATTCCTTTTAGAAGTCAGCCTTCACAAACATGTGTTAAGTTTCTATTCCTTTTTTTCCTTCTACAACTGAACTTTAGTAGAAGTAAAAAAAAATAACCCTTTTTGGAAATAAAAGCCAAGAGAAATGAACAAAATGAATAATTATAAGAATATTTATTTGAATGGAATAAAGATGTACTGATATTTGAAGAAATAAAGTTGATATTTAATCTTCAAATAAGAAAATACATCAAGTGAATGAATAAGGTACAGAAACAAACATACAATATCAAATGAATAACAGTAACACTAGTCTGGTTGATCACTCAATAGAAAATGTCATGTTATCAATGTATTTTGGCATCTTGGGGTGATCAATGAAAAAATTGGAAAAAGCCATGATCAATGATCACAAGTTACTTATCTTGCCTTTTGTTGGGCATTTATCACTAAAAATGTCTGAATCTTAAAAAATCAAGCATGAATGCTGCTTGACACAAACAAATTGATCAATTTAACATAAATTTAGATTGTAAATTGAAACCTTTTAAAATATATTTAGGGGCTGAGTTTTCAAAAAGCTGAAAAATAACATTTTCCCAAGACACAAGAAGTAAATGAATTTTCAGCCCTTTAGCTCCATTGGTGTAGCTTGCACGCATAACATGCATACAGACATATATAGCCAGTCAGATGGACAGATCACCTCAAAAACTGGAGACACTTGTTTTGATAGTTTTGCTTGATGGTTTCTAACAGAATTGAAAAACAATAATTATGTAGATTGAGGTCAGTTTACATATATATATATATATATATATATATATATATATATATATATATATATATATATATATATATATATATATATATATATTTTGAATATCTTAAGTACTTTTAGTGCTGCCTTGAAGTAACTTGGCATCCAATCAGAGGGGACCTCACTGAGCGTGCGTAAACAGATACTCCCATTGAGTTTCTCAGTCGGCAGTGAAACCAACAATGACCAGGCCTGCACATTTTCCAAGTCTCATTTAGAGATCTTTGGAAAAACATCATATCACTCTGATCAGTCTATATTTGACTCTCAAATACCTCTGGCTCTTCCTAAAGCAAAGATCACTATCAAAACATGGTGGACAGGATTAGGGGTGAATGCAAAGAAGCAGCTGATGGTGATCCTGAAAGAGGACTTCACAGACTGTTTTGAAAAGTTGAAAGAATGCTGGAGTAATTGTGAGTGGTCCAAAGTAAATTACTTTGAAGGGGACTAAGGAACCATTTCTCTAGGTTGGCTATTCTCCAGTTGATATCAAATGGCTTAATACTTCCCGGTCAGGCCTTGTGTATTAATACTTTCTATCCGTGAAAATATACGTATACAAAAATGCATAAAAAGAATGCACACTCATGTGTGTATGTATGTGTGTGTAAGAGAGATTGTGTATATGTGTGTGTGTGTGTGTGTGTGAGAGAGAGATTGTGCATATGTGTTGTATGTGTGTGTGTGAGTGAGATTGTATCTGTGTGTGTGATTGTGTGAGTGTGAAAAGGGATTTATGGACTCAACAGAATTTGAAAAATGAATGAGACAGCCAGTTTGAGAAAAGGTGTCCAAAAAGAAAACATCTGATGCTGAAAACCTCTTTATGGAGAGCAACTTGGAGAGGATTTTAACCCTTTTCAAGACTAATGGGCAAGCTGATTGGCTTTGACAATTTTGATATCTTTGCTGACAAACGCAGGAAAAAACAAAAAAAAACAAAAAATCTAGGATGGGGAAGGAAGCTGTCCTCCACCCCCTGCTAAAACAAAACAGAAGAATTTAATTGATAATCATAAAGGTTTGTTTAGTCACTCAATAGAAACTGTCGAATGACCAACATCTTTTGGTAGTATCATGTGTTGGGAGTGATCAATCAAAAACTTGGAAAAAAGGGTGATCAATGAATAAGTTTCTTCTTTTGAATTTTGTTGGATCACTTAGATATCTGAAATTTGTAAAAAACAAAATAGAGACCAATTAGATATAAACTCACATTGTAAATTGAACCCAATTTGGAATACATATTTGAGGGGGATTTTCAAAAACCAATGAAAAAGAGTTTACTAGACAATAAGGAGCAATTGTCAGAATTTTCAACACTAAAGCTCAATTGGTTTGGCCCATATGCATGATACATACTCAAATAGTGCTAGCCCGACTGACAAGAAAACTAAAGAAACCAATTTTGACTGTTTTGATTGATGGTTTCTAATATATGTTGGGTTTGTGCAAAAGTTCCCAGCACCTCTTTTTTTGAAAGCCAATGGTACTTTTAAAAACCAGTTTTACATGCTCTGTATTCTGTGTTGGTATAAGAAAAAAGATGAAAAATGCCTTCGAACAATATACACACATGAAACTACATGTTTACCTTTTAAAGTTTGACTAATGAATTGGTGCTTGGCGGAGTCTGTAAAATTGGCTCTTTTATAAAAACTACAGTGAAATTAGACTTCTTTCTTTTTTCTTCATCAAATACCTGTCAACAGCTGTTCTAGTTGTAGTAATAGTCTTCATATCATTTACCATGTAAACATATTGCGGATGACTTGGGATAAAGATATAACTTAGCAAACAAAAGTAATTCTTTATAGAAATATATTTTCTAGGATTTGTTTTGAATGAATGTGACCTCTATTTCTCCTTGGAATTTTTTTTTTTTTTTTCAAATTTAAGAGTCTAGATAAGGTTTAGCAAATGTGGAACCCGAGTTGTTCCAGGTCGTTGGAATGTTGATATGGAATGAATTTTGGTTTATTAGGTTCATGCAAAAAGACATGAGAACTTTTTGCTATTCTGTATTCTTTTTTTGAAACTCTGATTTCAGTGGATTTTGTTGTGGTCACTTTGGTTAAAAGGTTGATTTCTTGAAAAAGTGTTGGTGTGAATTTGTCTGGTTTGGGGTTGAACGAGTATCAAGTCTTTATCATATTCTGGTTGTAACAGTTAATTCATTATGTCATACACACACACGGTTTTGTGTACTCTGTATCTAGTGTTTACTAACACTGTGTTGAGAAAGAAAAATGGCAGGGAACACAAGGCATGTGTGACTCTGCGAGTTGTTCCTTTTCAAGTTGCGGAAGACAGCGGCAGGAGTGAAAAAGATTATTGATGAAGTCTGTGCACATGGAAGCAGCACACGTCGTGAATGGTTTGCAAAGTTCGAAAAAGGTGAATTGTGACTTTGAGAGCAAACAATGCAGTGGTTGTCCACAAGAATTTGGAAGTGATAACTTTCAAGCTCTTTCAGATGATGACCCCACTTGATCAATTCATTTATTCATTCATTCCTATATATGTTAAATACCTGATATCCATGAGGAATTACTATAGATAGAAAAAAAACAAACTTTATTTAAATTTCATCAATTCAAAAACAGGTCTAGTTAGTCACTCAATAGAAACCAACTTTGGCTTACAAAAGGTTTTCATCAGGATGCTCCTCTCGTGGATTGTGGGTAAAAGCTGTATATCTATTCAGTTCTCTCAAGTATATAAAATGTATGGGACAGTTTAAACATTTTCAAAGATGATGTGCTTTAGATATTTACACTTGGTTCCTGGTCAAAGTGTTTTTCTCTGCAGTGGATAATAACAAAAACAAGTCTGGTCACTCACTCAAAAGAAACTGCCACCTGACAAATGTTTTTTTATCAAAATGCTGTGTCAAGGGTGATCAATTGAAGAATTTGGAAAAAGAATGATCGATAATCAAGTTATTTCTTCTATTGGGTACTGATCACTAAAAAAAAGTCTAAATTTCCAAAAAACAAACATGAATGCTGCTGGACACAAACTAAGGGATCAATTTAGCAGAAATATACATTACAAACTGAATCCACCACTAAAAAACATATCTACCATATTCTGCAAAATAGAAATTTTTTTTTTTCCGAGACATAAGGAGTGAATCTCGAAATTTTCAGCCCTCTAGCTTTGTTAGTGCGACCTATTTGCATGATACATACGTACATCGTCAGCCAGCCAGACCTACTTGAAAACAGAAGAAACCTATTTTGACAGTTTTGGTGACAGTTTTAGTTGACAGTCTTTAATAAAAAAGGAATGAAAGAAGCATTATATGAGGTGTGGCTATTGAATAAAGAGATTGGGCTTATGTTATTCAAACTATGAATACATATGCTTCATGATATAAATTGGCCAATGTGCAAGCATGAACAACCCCCATAGGTTTCAATCTGCTTGAGTTTTTAGTTGGCACTTGTGTATCACTTAAAGTAAACATGTCTTCCTTTCAAGTTGTGTAAATGGTCAGTTCAAAAATTGAACAATCTATCGATTTGAAATGTTTGGTAAAATTGAATCTTTTTGAATCCGAAGTTTATGTTGAAGAATGCATGTCAGGTACACATGCGTTTGAGTGGCATGGGAGATTTTATGAAGGTAGACAGGATGTCAAAAATGATGAACATTATGGATGCCCATACATGTCAAGAATCGTCTCTTTATCAATGAAAACCATTTCTGCAATCATCCTCATGCTGACTGATTATTTTGATTATTTGTTCAATTTTTTGAACATTCTTGCTGGTACTCATATACATGTGGGTATGTACACAGAGGTGGCACTTAGCACAACGATTATCAATACCGAAAATGGAAGTAACAAGCCAAGTGTGAGCTTTAGACCGGGGTGCTTGCGCTAACTTTGCATCTATGTAATTGAGAAAGGCTTGAATCTACATCTACCTGAACTCTGTACTCACACTAGATATCTGGATAAAAAGATTTCGTTGCTGGTATGCTACAAAGGTTCATGGACATGAAAGTGAGTGAACACTTTGGCAAACCACTCACCCATTGCAGTAAAAAGCTATGACACCTACAGTCAACCTCAGAAGGAGCCAATCATATATATATATATATATATATATATATATATATATATATATATATAGTTTCAAATTATAATAGTTTCAATTTTAACAATAGATACTTCCTCCAGATGAAAGGCTGTGCCATGGGCACAGTCGCAGCTCCTTCTTATGCCCGCATCTTTATAGGTAGTTTAAAGAAACTTTCATCTACCCAGGGATTAACTAAGACCGTATCTTCTTGGTTAGATATATTAATGATATTCTCTTTATATATACAGAAGTTGAAGCAAAACGAGAGAAATTCTTTTGACACATAAACTGTACACAAAACTCTGTTAAATTTGACAATGAAAAATCCACTGACTCCATAGCCTTCTTAGACACCTACATGTATATAGATAATAATCGAAGCCCCCAGACCACCCTCTACACCAAGCCTACAAATGATCGCAACTATTTTCATTCTAAATCAGCCCACTCAAACACCTAAAAAATATACTATTTTCACAAGCACTCTTTAAGTGGGGTAACATTGATTATAAGCTTATGTAATGCTCTTCCAACTTAAGAATGGAGCACTCTGGTGGATGGGGAATATACGTGTGAGTAAATATATTGCTTGAATTCAACCTTACTGACCGTCCAGTTCTGCGAGGGGTAGAGGTAAGATGCCAGCCTCTGGGGTTGAAGCAAAGGTTTTGATCCTACCTCGTGGTACTGGATAGGATATTAGATAGTCCATAGCCACACTGATGACTTTCAATACAACAGAACAGCTGTCTGTGGATGACACAATTATTTAACTATTAATATAAATATATAGATACAAACACACATACGGAAGTATATATGTGTGTGTGTGTGTGTATCTTTGTATGCACAACACTTCACTAAAAGAGGATATTCACAAGAAGATAAAAATAACCAAATAAAAGAGGCCACCCAGTGAGGAAAACCCTCAAACTCTCTACCAAAAACAAACCAAATTGCATACCACTCATAACCATCTTCCATAACGTACTCCTACCTCTGTCACATATAAATAATAAAAAATGGAATATACTTACTCTTGAGACAGAATTTGGAGAAATATTCTGAGAACCATGTGTTATAGCCTCCCAGAGATCCTCAAAATGCTAAAGATATGATTAGCTGTAACACCACAATAGATGACAAAATGTCAAATTTTACCAACCCTGTAACAATAGAAATACTCTATGCTTTAAGCACTTTAAACACAATAGCACCTTCACTAGCTTTACCACTGATAACACATCTACATCTACCATGATTCCAACTGCAGAAGCAAAAATGTCATCTAAAATTTATTCAATGCAAATTGCAATATACAGGTAAAATGGAGTGGCAATTTTATATTAAAGCTAATAAATACAGGCACAGAATTTAATCAATACATTATCCCAACCTAATCCCACTTGAACAACATTTTTGTACCCCTGGCCATAATTTCAGCAAAGATGCAAGATTTACTATCATTGAAAAGATAGAAAAAAAAACACCTCTCGACACAACTAAAATTCTGGTACTACATGAGAATTTGCGGATTAATAAACTCAAAACCCTCTCACCTAATGGATTCAACATTAAACTTAACTGCCCTAATCATACTAAGCTCTTACCCTAATATCCTCTTACTCCTAATTACTCTGTGCTTACCAACTCACTATCTTTATACTTATATTATGCATCAAACTCAGCCCATATATGTGCACCATATCAACCCTACTCCATAAAACATCATAACACCTCTATAGCTTACCCCACCAATACAATCTAGACCCCCATCCAAATATGGTCAATGTTATAAACTTATCTTCCCTATCCATACCTAACTTTTCTTTCGTATACATTGATAATTGGTAATGTCACACATAGTCGCCTATGAATGGTTCATTTTACTTGTTGTATTCAGAGCTATCTGACCTTTCGTGATTTCTACAATGACCATTAAGGCTAAATAGTATGCATTTCCCAACTGATACTTAATCATACATAACAAGGACCTCCTCTAACTTATATCCCAGATTGCCTTGATTATTAGCCCCAACATCATAGCCCACCACGGAATTACTCCTGAATCCATCTTCCAACACTGACAAGTAACTTTCAGCTCATCTTTCGTTCATAGTGATGATGTTACACTTTATCAATGCTTCCATCACAACCTACACACACACATCCTCTATGTCTTATATCTATATTTACCCCCACCCAAGCCAATGTACTTTCTACAAGTATACAATACTTACCCAGACAGAAGTTCACAGAATAGAATTCACAGATTATGCATTACTAATTATGTTTTCCTGCATGATATAACATTGAATACTACTTAATCTTATGTTTGTATTTGTATGTGGGGAATGTTAAGTCAAGTGTAGGTATTTGTATATATGTCTATATGCATGTATGTTTATATACTCTATATTGGTGTGTATATGTATGATCATGTGTACATGTGGGGATGTATTTATAAGGTTATACATGCATGTATGCACCTATGGGTATTATGCATATAAACATATATATACAAGGACTTTATATCACCTTCCTGAGTACCCAAGTAACTTGACCATGACCCAGATTCCCAGTAAATATGACAACCATTTCTTAAGAATACCCATCCCTCTTGACATGAACAACTCATAAAATACTGCTGCTGCTACTTCTCCCACCAAGAAATCCAACCAAACTATTGTATATTCCATCACATACAGAAAACAGTCCTGATACTCAACAGACAAATCACTATGGCCTCCCATGGATTTTCATTTTTTCTTTCAAAGCAAAAAATTTGATGCCAAATTTGTTTCCTATGTGAGCCTAACCTTTTAACCACTTAAAGGTATACACATGTTACTGGAGATGGGAACCCTCCCCGAATCATGTATAGCATACTAATCAATTAATTTGTCAATCAATTAATTAACTAATAAAGTCTTCTTATACTTTTACTCCTGAGGTTGTCTCATCCCCAATAGTTCCTTTATATACATATAAGAATGTGTTATATCATTTGAAATGATCTGTCACATGAAGAATGATAACCTGGGTCTGATAAGGTAGCTGATAGAGTCACTCTTAAACATTGAGCTAAAGAGCCCTATGGAAGGACAAAGGTACAAATAACTGCTTCATATCCACTTCTCACATCTTGTCCATTCTCATCATCCATATCTGCGCTGTTTTGTTTCTAATGCCAATTATATTATTAAGAAATGGATGTATAATCTGACAGAATATTTATAATGCACTCATGAATATTCTGTTGGATTATATGTAGACACATATAATAGTATATGTATATACATATATAACGCTCCCTTATTCAGGATTGAGCACTCTTTAGGTGATGTGACTTGTTCATTATAAGCTTATGTAATGATCTTCCAACTTAAGAATAGAGCACTCTAGTGGATGGGGAATATATGCATGAGTAAATATATTGCTTAAATTCAACCTTACTGACCGTCCAGTTCTGCAAGGGGCAGAGGTAAGATGCCAGCCTCTGGGGCTGAAGCAAAGGTTTTGATCCTACCTCGTGGTGCTGGATGGGATAATGGATAGTCTATAGCCACACTGAATAGTTGTAATACAACAAAACAGCTGTCTGTGAATGACACAATTATTCAATTATTAATATATATATATATATATATAGATAGATACAAACACACATACGGAAGTATACATATATGTGTGTGTGTGTGTATATCTGTGTATGCACAAGCGTAAATGAAATAATTCTTATTTAGTTTATGAAGTGAAAAGACAATTTTCTTTATTGTCGGTTTTAACTTGATGGAACAAAAATTGCTTGCCTAATGATCTCGTGCATTCAACATTGTTGTAAAGTATCCACTTTTCATTGTTCATCTCAATTTATTTCATAATTAGAAAAATTAAATATGGTTCAGAAAGTTTTTTTGCATTGATGCAAGTCACTACTGATATAATCAAGCTAATGTAAATGATTTCCAATGCTTGATTTGGGTATTTTGAGTACATTTGCTATCTTCCGCATCATATAACATTGATTCCTCTCAAGTAATGTCTTGATTTGATTGCTATCAACCTCAACTTGTGTACTCGATTGTGGAGTATTGTTCAGTGAAAAATCTCTAGTTTTAATATTTGATTATTCACGGTAGCCTCTCCTTGCATTTTTACCTTTCTTAAAATAAGAAAAGAATGATATGCTGGAAATGTTGCTTATTTTCCTCCATCTTCCATGTTGAAATCAATAAACAAAAATATATCAATTTTGATAATTGCAGGATAGGCAGCCATTAGTATACAATTAAAAACAATCTTTTTCCAGATATTTGGTTTTGGAAGCAAGAATGGAAATCAAAAAACAGGATTCTTTTTGGGTCATGTTGGTGAAACTGGACTGTATTCTGTCTGTGGCTATTGATATATATATATATATATATATATATATATATATATATCAACAGCAGCCACTGTGAGTCTGCTGCTGCATAAAGGCCTTTCCCATCACCTCCCATGATAACCGTGATTGTCCTTAACTTTTTTTATCTCATCCCTCTATCTTGTCTGGTCTTTTCCTACTGTGTTTACCATCCAATGGTTAATTTTCTAGCTATGACTAGAGAGAACAGTCAGCTCTGAAAGATGATATGGACTCATGCCTTTTCAAGGGGCATTAGTGTAAAGTGAATGCACTCATATAAAGGATACATCAATAACTGAGTCATTGATTTCAAGATATGAAGCAGTGTCATATCATTTAATCACCATTAATTAGCCGCCTTCATAGTCTCATTCTTGGTAGTTTTGTTATTAGATTTGTTCATAATTGCAGCTTGTCACCCACTGCTGTGTCAACAGAGTACAACCATAAGGCCAATCTCGATGATCTCTTGGTGCAATGGTATGGCTGTCCAGTTTCACAGAATGTCAAGTTGGCTTTGCTTGGTGATAAGAGCGCAGAGATGGCCTGATTAGTTTTTTGAAACACTCAACCAAAACTGTCACTAAAATTGCTAGCATAGGTTCCTTTAGTTTTCAAGTTGATCTGGCTGCTCGGCTATCTATGAATGTATGTATGTACCATACGTACTTTGGAGTTAAAGTGCTAAAAATTTGAAATCTAAACTATCTAGTGAAAAAAGGTTTTGTGTTTTTGAACCCACCTCCCTCAAATGGGTTTCTAGGGGTCTCAATTTACAATGCAGCTTTGTTTCAGGTAGCATTCACGTTTGATTTTTGAAGATTCAGACTTTTTTTTTTACTGATCATTACTCCCCAACCTGAAAGCTAAGTAATCGCCTATTTCCCAATTTTTTACTTGATCACCCACAACATAGCATGCAACCAAGAGACATTGGTTGCATGACAGTTTCTTTTGAGTGATTAACCAGACCTGTTTTACTTTTTTGTTTTGTTTATGCTTCAATATTAGTTGCCCTGGAAATGTGTGATCGTCTTTATCTTCATCTCCAGGATTGCTATTGAACTATGTTGTTTTCTGACTGGATAAGCTTGACCTAATCATCATAGCCTCTGGAATCAGATTATTTATCCACTTTGTGATCTTCAAAGTTCTATCATGGTTTAGGTTAATATTTTTCTGGTGCCTTCTGATACATTGCTGTGCTACTAAGTAGGAAAAAAAGACAAGAACTTTTTCATATTTTGGTGCTGTCAAAGTGTGACTCTATTTCAAAGGCCGACAACCAAGAGAGAATCGGTTGAACTGAGACTCCAGGGAAATGAATTTCGTCAAACCCCAAAACTGGAATTGAATAACAAAGATGGGGAAAGGCTCTGTTCCTTTTTATTTGTCCATGTATCTATGTGTTTGTGTTTTCCAGTGCTCCTGGCCATATCATTTTATCTATAGACTTGAAAACTGGCACTAGAACTCCACTGGGCGCCTTCTAAAGATACTTTTATTTTTTATTTTTGGAAAAAAGTCTTTTGACCTTTTTCTTGGGCCTAAATCTGACGGGTTTAATAATTTGTTTGTTTGTTCCAGTACTCATGGCCATAGTTTTTTCTCAACAGACTTGAAAATTTGCATCAGTACTCCATTGGGCCCCTCCTGAAAATGATTTAATTTTAATTTTCTAAATAAAGCTTTTTTTTTACCTATTTGGGGTCTAATTCTGATGTGTTTAGTAATAACATCTAAATTCTCCAGAATCACTCTCTTTTTGATGTTTTCCCATGGGAAACGCCAGTGATGTTATACATAGATTTTAATCAGACCATATTTATTCTTCAATGGAATTTTTTAACACGATGTTATGGGTATTCAATTATTGACTGAGATGGTGGGTTGATTATTTTTCTACTCTAACAAGAACCATAACAATTAGAACAATCCTCATCAAAATTATGGGTGTAAACCACTTAGTAAAATTTGAATTCACCAATAACTGATTACCAGGAGTCTGTACTACTGACTGAGCTAAATTGACAAGTCTTGGATGTTAACGAAAATTTATTTTACAGATGTGCATGGGCTTATTTCAGTTTAGTAAATAGATATATTCATACTGAAAAAATATTTTTTGTAATTTTTCATAAATTATATGTACAATACGAGGGTCGCATCCTTGAGTTTGACCCTGTAGCAGCCAGGCATGCTCATTTTTATATTCCCTCCTGAAATGGTGGGTGGAGGGATCTTATATGCCATTGAATGCGGTAATTTGAGAGAAATCAAAGATTCTCACAGCAAAATTAATTGAAGGCATGGCAGGTGGATTAAATCTTTATCCTTAACTTTTATTGAAGCTCATTTTCTAACTGTCTTTGAGCAACATGTTGTAACAGCTGAGACCTGACAGTCTATCCAGTAGATGAAACAGGAATTAATTTCTGGCAAAGTTTGGTCTGGAAAATAAGATGGAGAATGCCGCTATTAATTGTGGTTATTTTAAAGAGGTTCATCAGCAAGTCAAGTGACATATTCAAGCCTCACGTTTGACATGACTGTCAGTAGATATCCCTGAGAAAATAAGAAGAAAGTGACTTTATTATGTCTAAAGCTGACTTGTTTGAAGAGAAGTTGATAGTGCTGTGGATTCATCTACATTTTCTTGAGTGAGTCAGAATGTATATAGAGCTAGTAAATTGATAGATGGGATCTGTGCAAACCCTATTTACATGTATGTATACATAAATCAGGATCAAATGAAGTCAGTTCATAAAGTATGCAGCCATTTAATATGGGACCACATACACTTATCGCAGTATCTATTCCACTTTTCAAAACAGTCTTCTTTCAGGATCACCATCAGCTGTCTCATTGTGTTCCGTTTAATTTCGTCCATGGTCCGAAATCTCTCCCCTTTCAACAGTAAATAGCCAGATATCAGAGAGAGACAAATCTTGACTGAAGATGGGTGAAAGACCTGCTTGATGTGGTTTTGTCAAAAAGCCCACGATGACACATAAAGAATGGGCAGGCTAATGTCATTGTGAGTGTGATGGTCACACACTACACAAGCTCACTAAATGGCATCTTACAAACCCTATTGGAGTGTGTCTGATCACGTATGTGCAGTAAGGTCCAACCCTGATTGACTGTCAAGTTACATCAAGCTGGCACCACCTGAGTGTACAGCAGTGAAAATGTTGTAATAAAAACAACAAAGGCCAGGAAACTGGTTTGTATGAATCAATGTATAATAGAAACAACACTTTATTTCAGGAATTTAGAAATGAATAGGTGTGTGCTGTTTACACATTTACTTGTACAATCAAAGACACATTATCACAAATGCAGTTGTATTTTGATCTAGAGTTGATAAAATTAGACATTTAATCTATAAGCTGGCAAGGTTTTGGCTTTGAGTCCAATCAATTTTATGGACTAATACGATTCAAGTGGAGAGAAAAATCCTCCAAGAATTGACACTAATGCCAGGGCTCCCAAGAAAAGGTTCTCTGAAGAGGCCTTTGTGAAAAAGGCATTTTGATATGAGCTGCAATTAAAATTTAGAATCTAAGACCAATAAAATGAAGTTTTCTATAAAATATACTCACTCACAGTCAGCATTTCACTGGCAAACAAGAAAATGTGGAAAATTTTATTTATTTTTAGAACCATCAACGAAAACCATCATCAAAATTGTCAGCATAGGTTTTTTCAGTTCTCGAGTGAGTCTGGCTGTCCATCTGTCAGACTGCCTGACTCTCTTCGTATATATGCATCACTTGTTCTGTCCTCACCATTGGTGCAAGAGAGCTGAAATTTTCAACATCTATCCCTTATTAGGTCTATACCTCCCGCCCACTTAGGTTTTCAGTGCGGGGATCAATTTGCAATATTAGTTTATACTAAATTTTAATTATCAGTGCTCCCCAAAAGGCTAGAGAAGTAACTTACAGATTGATCAACACTTTTTCTAATTTTCTAATTGATCACCCCAACACAGCATGCTGCCAAAAGACGTTGGTCACTAATGGTTTCTATTTAATGACTAACTAGACTTGTTTCTGGTATTTGTTCAAATAGAGGTTGGGAAATATGGATACAAAATCTCCCAATACCATCTTGGCAAATTGTTGAAAGTCTGTTTGAAGTTTACTTAACTTTTCATTGCATGTGCGATCAATCAATTTGATATATATATATATATATATATATATGATAGAAAGTATAAGGAAGAAAAAATTGCATATAAGTATGCATAAATGTATGTTTCCATTTAGGGTAAATGTTCTCTAGGCTGGTCATCTTTTCTAAATAATCCAAACAAATTTTGACATTTTATTACTATGGTCAATCTTGTCTACTACTGCTGTCACTATGAAGAATATGTTGCCTCGGTTGATTGTTGCCAATACATGCTGGAAGTGCCAGGTGGTCTGTTGTGGCTCTCCAGTACTTTTGAACCTATTTGGCAGATCAGCTTTTGGGGAGAATCACACCAGATATCTTGGCCAGTACAAACTTGTACCTCGTGGTCACTATGTGATACTTGGCCATACTCTGTTCCTCGGGCCTGTTGAGTGACACTACTTGGCTCAATGACCGATGGAATCAAGTTGCCGTTTGTGGAAGAACTGTTGCAAATGGCATCCCAAATAAGAGGTTTGATGGCTTTGAATGAGGAAACGTTTATCCTGTATGAGTGAGTGCCATCTCCCTGTTCCAGGCCATAGGTGGGCATTCCGGCAGTATCAAGTCCTTTTTGGATGATGTCAGTGAGGGCAGCATAGCAATGAAGACAACCTGTGCTGACATTAGAGTGGGTAGAGACTATGTTCATCAATGCTTAGTTCACGGCAACCTGAAGAAAAATTCAGAAATTAGAAAAATTGATTACGTATAAACTTACAGAAGCAAACATTGGTCAGTGTTTAAACACTCATCCTTCTCTTCTTTAGTCCACATTAACTAGACTTGAAACTTGCAAGAATCACTAAGCTGATGCATGAAATGGAAACCGTGATTTCATCACTGGCCATTTACTCTAATGGAATTATCTTTTAAAAGATTGATGGTTCCCTGTTTCATCTGGCTCAACATAGAAAAAATTCCGTTTTAGTCAAGACTGTCATTGGCAATGAAATATGGATATAATAAAAGAATCCAAAATGAAGAGAATTAAGTCTCAAATTGAGGACAGTTTTCAACAATTCAGCCACAGTGGAATCTCTGAGAGGAAAAAGTTCCGCTCTGTGTTTGGTAGATTTCAAGGGGAATTCTCTATTATGATTAGCTGGAACCTGAGGAAAATATCAACGTGTAACTCTACAGTGAGCAGTTGGCTTGTTTGAATTATGCATTAAAGGAGAAGACACATTTTTCTGAACAAGGATATCCACTGAAAATGTTGCTGAGATTTGGATGGGAAATTCTTCAACATACATCATATCCTCCAGACCGGTCACTTTCAGATCAGTCACTTGTTTCGTACCATGTAATACTGCTTGTCTGGTCAAAACTTTCAACAAGATCTAGATATTGAAAAATTAATAAAAATCCAAACCGGACTCATTCATTCATGATGTAATGCACAATTGAGCTGAAAGATGGCCACAGGTCATAGAATGCCTAGGAAAATACTTCAATGACTGAATAATGATGCTATAAATTCATATAAATGACAGATTTTGTGAAAGTTTTGCATCTAGCTAATGATATGTTAGTATTGTAGATTACTGAAATCTTTTTCAGTGATACAAAAGACAAAGGTAATTACTTAGATAACCTTTGACTGAAATATCGTTATTACTACTGCCACTATGAATTTCTAAAAGCAAGACTGAAAACAAGGTAATTTTCATGATCAAATTTATATTCCATACAAAAAATCTTTTCAAATCATTCAAATAAGATTGTTTCACTAATTGGATAAAAAAGAGAATGAATATGTTTATTTCATTGAATTTTGATAGCTGCTAAGAATGTTTCTTGGGATCACTTTTTTTCTCTTTGTTCTTGATTAGTTAATTGAAGATAGTTTATAACTTATAAAAAGAAACGTCATTACAGTTAATAATCGGAAAATTTAGTGTCAAAATTTGAAGTCATATGAAAATATTCCATTGAAAAATAAATATGGTCAGAATAAATTCTAAAATACAGTAAAAATCATGTAGAATTGTCTAGCTTCTGGATTATTTAGATGCTAGAATGAGGCCCTTAAAAAGGTCAAAAAAGCTTTTTCACTAAAACTTAAAAAAAAAAAAATTCCAGATGGGGTCTCGGGGAATACTGATGCCAATTTTCAAATCTGTAGATAAAACAGTGTGGCCAGGAGCACTTGAACAAACAAGCAAACACGGGCACGTATAAATAAAAGGATAGGATCCGTTTTTGGTGGCAACGGTCGATGAACATTTTCACCAAATGAGCATTCTGCGCAATTAACCAGAAACAAACCAGCAAGCATGAGTTTATTAGTTCACCTACTTAAAATGATTCTTTTAATCATGACTTTTACAGACGTGTTGTTCTACTGAAAACCAGAAATTTTAATTCAAAAAAATTGTTGAAGGGAAAATGAATACATGGAGTTTGGCTCTTGGACAGATGAAGATAAGGATGGACAGAAAATCAAAAAGTGCCGATATTTGGGTGCAAAAAAAAAGAAAAGTAAATGAAAGCTTTTTTGCTGTGTCTTTAATACTGTCTTTGAAAATTCTGGTTCAGATCTTTTCAGGCTGTTGTTATTGAAGGAAGTGTGTCAGAATATTTGAAAGGAAAATAGGCGAATATGTTCAGCTCACACTTTTTGATCTGCCTTCCTTTTTTTGTCTCTGAAGAATCGGTTTTGTCAGATGAAAGGAATAATTGAGAAGAAATTGTCCTCTGATTTTAAAGAAGTTGGCAAAAAAAGATATGTATAACAAGGATTTGATTCCTGGTTGACGAAAGGAAACGCAAAAGAAAGGGAAAAAAAGAGAGGCGAGTGTAAAAGAGTGAGAGAGGGAGCAAGAGAAAGTGATATACAATAGACAGAAAAGGGAGTATAGAAATAAGGGTGCAAATAGAAAAGCGAGAGAAGTTAAGATGGAGTGATGGAGATAGGTTGAGGGAAAAACTATGAGAGAAAGGGAGATGAAAAATAAGAAGAAGAAAAGGAGAGGTACTTTATTTAACAGGAGTTACAATAAAAAGCAACAGTAATTAAGAAACAAGTCTGGTTGGTCACTCAATAAAAAACTGTTACATAACCAACGTGCCATGTTTGGGGTGATCAATTAAAATATTGGGAAACAGGTTGATCAATGAATAAGTTACCGCTCTTAACTTTTGTAGGTCTAAAAAAGTCAAAAATTTTCAAAAATCAAGCATATACACTGCCAAGCACAATTTAAGAGAACAATTTAGCATAAACTTACATTGTAAATTCAGCCCCCACTAAACATTTCTTTTAGACATAATAAGGAGTAAATATTGAAATTTTCATCCCTCTGGGTTTATTGGTGCGGCCTGTACACAAAATACATACATAGCTAGCTAGATCAACTTAAAAACTGGAAAAACCTCTGGTGATGTTAATAGTTTCTAGAAATAATAATTCAGCTTTCTAGCTCCATTGGTATGGACTGCATATATGCATAGCCAGTCAAACCAACTTGAAAACTGAAGAAACCTATGTTGACAGTTTTGGTTGACGGTTTCTAACAAGAAGTAAAGAAAGAAAAGAGATAAAATCTTCCCTATAAATAAATTCTTGAAGATGCAATTTCAATTCTTTTCTATTTAAAGCAGTTTCATTAGAGTAAATCACAACTTCCTATGATCAATCTAGATCTGAAAGATTTATTATTAGGAACCATCAAACAAAAGTGTCACCAAATCTGTCAATACTGGTTTCTTCAGTTTGGCTGGTTGGCTGGCTGGCTGGTTGGCTAGCTGGCTGGTCAAGGTGCACCTATGGAGTTAGAAGGCTGAAAAATAAAACATTTACTCCTTATCATTTTTAGAAAAAAAACAAATGTTTATTTGTTTTTAAAAAAATTCCCTCCCTAAATAGGTTTTAGTGGAGGGGGGTTTCCAATTTACAATCCAAGTTTATCCTAAATTCATCCCTTAGTTTATGTCCAGCAGCATTCGCGATCGTTTTCAAACTTTTTAGTGACCCCCTCCCCCGCAAAAACAAATTTTTTTCATAAAGCAAGCATGAATGCTGCTGGATGCAAGCTAAGGCAAACTTTAGTATAAACTTACATTGCAAATTAGTTCCCTCATTAAAACCTTATTTAGGGGAAGGGATTTTCAAAAAAAATAAAAGAATTGTTTTTTCTAAATATATTAAAAGAGTAGAGGTTTGAATTTTCAGTCCACTGGCTCCATTGGTAAAGTCTGTATATTCGATATGTACTTTACATATATACATGCAGACTCACATACATACAAAGCTAGCTAGCTAGACTGGCTAAAAAACTGAGGAAAAATTGGAAACAAGAGAGATTGATGAATAAATTTCTTCTCTCACCTTTTGTTGGGTGTTAACTAGAAAAACTTGTGTGAATGCTGCTGGACACAAACAAAGGGACCAATTTAGCAAGCATTCACTTTGAAAATTGAACCCATAGAAAAATGTTTTGGTTAGAATTTTCAAAAAACAAAAGAAAAGGTTTTCAGCCCTCTTACTCCTTTGGTGCAGTCTTGAAGTGCAATACATACATACATAGCCAGTCTGCCAGCCAGACTCACTTGAAAACCGAAGAAACCTAAGTCGACAATTCTGGTGACAGTATTGGTTCATGGTTTCTAATGAAAATCTTTTGTGGAATTTATTTTGCGATGTAATACTTTTGGTATAACGTGATGTATAAGACTATGAATAGAAAAATTTGATTTAGAAAAAGAAAGGGGAAGCCCGACAGTTATCTGAAACCATTCTCTTATTTTGAATTGATAGCCTTTCATCTTAAATTAGAAACCGTAAACCAAATCTGCTGTCAAAACTGTCATAATCGGTTTCTACAGTTTTTGATTTGGTCTGGCTGGCTATGTATATATGTAGGTATGTATGTGTGTATCACACACAGGCATCACCAATGATGTTAGAGAGATGAAAATTTGAACATTTACTCCTTATTGTGTCCAGAAAATGATGTTTTCTTTCCTTTTTGGAAATCCTCCCCCTTTAATGGTTTTTCATTGGGAGGGTAGATTTACAATGTAAATATATGCTAAACTGTTCATTTAGTTCATTTCTAGCTGCAATCATACTTTTAAAAAGAAAAATTCAAACTTTTTTAGTGATCACTCCCCCACAAAATGCAAGAGAAGTAACTTATTCTTTGATCGCTGCTTTTTTTTTTTTCAATTTCATGATTGATCCCCCCCTACATGGCATTCTGCCAAAAAGCATTGATCTCATGACGGTTTCTCTTGAATGACTGACCTGATCTGTTTTGTATCGATTGTCTTTTATTTTGAATTATTATACTTGGTTACATTTTTAGTGCAAATTTAGGAATCTATTTAAATCCAATTTCTATCAGAGGCATCTATTCATCGTAACAATTGAACTTCATTCAATTTGATATCTTAAACTGTGATGTGAAGTAACTTGAATTAAAATGAAAGAAATGTACTAGTCAAAAATTAATAATGGTTGACAATGCTTCTTCTAATAAAGATTCAAGTTAGTATTGAGCGAACAAATGAATGAATGATTTTGTTTCTAGAGAAAGTGGAACGTGGAGGGCACGTGCCCAGCATATGGAGATCTTGTGTTGCCAAAATTACCCCTACAGTTGCCAGAATTACCTCCTCAGCCTCAGTGATGTGGTCCAGGAACTGCCTGAAAGATATCAAATTCGGCGTCAATTCATGTCCTGGTTTAGGAAAAACTTGCCTTCTCAAGGTGAGGGAGCCTAATCAAACTTGCATTTTCACCCAGGTAATTTTGTCTGATAAACTGTTTTCCATACTCTTTGCTCATACCGGGAATCAAACCTGCAAGCTTCTGCGTGAGAGGAAGATATACTGACTATTACACCATCTAGACATAAATTGATATCAATACTAGTAATACTGCTGATATAAGTTAAATCAAAATTTATAACATCAAAAACATAGTGCCCAGAAATCAGTAGAATAAAGGATTAGAATTCATCTCTTGTTGCCCACAAAGCTCTTGTAGATCAAGCAGTAGAGCAGCTGGTACAGAAATAAAAAAGAAGGTTACCTGACGCAAAAAGGATGTAAGTTTTTATTCTTCCTACTTGTAATTTTGTTATTCTCATAGCATCACATGCAAGTCAGTGGGAAGTCATTTAAGAGATATTGCCAACAAAAGTTCACCTTAGATATTCTGTAAAAAGCACAGAATTGCATTTTTATTCAAGCAGCAGGTATCAAAATGTTTTGCACAGGACAAGGAGTAGAAGAAGAGTAGATAAAAAGGAAAAACTGGATTACAGGTATTGAACGATACGCTCAAAATACCTACCATAAATCAGGACATATTTTGTAATGCGTACAAAAACAAGTTCAGCCATGTGTCCACCATCGTTATGTCCATATCTTTGATTTCCAATTTCAAAGGGATTCCTAATAAAGTTGCATCATTATTAGTTATGGTAGTAGCAGCAACAAGAAGAAGGGGGAAGATGAAGGTGAGGATGGTTCAGCAGAAAATCTGGCTTAAAAAACAAATCGATTAATAAGTTTAAATTAAAGTAAGAATATAATTTTTAATCAATAGTTTGTTCTGAAAACAGGGTATGGTTATTAAATTTAATAAGCGGGTTTTAGATGGGTATATAAATATATCATTTTTAGCAATAAAGTTAGCTGGAAATTGAATTGTTTAGCTGATTTCAGTCATTTTTGCTGATAGTTATTAATGACAGACGATACTTGGCAACAAAGTAAGAAACAAATGCTTTATATGTCATCTGGTGATGACATCAAACCTCTTATGACATAATCGCAGCTGTAAATAAAACACTAAAACCCTTAGTTTCTCTTTCTGTTGTTAAATTTAACTGGGGCCGAACAACAGACCTGCAAACAGACTGACCAACATACTGACTGAAAAGTATCTTATAGAAAAGTGTGGACACATTTAAGAATGAAAGTCCTGCAATGAAAAAGAGTAAATTTTCTGTAACTGATTGCAAAAGGGTGGATTTTTAACAATGAAGTTGGAGAGTTCGGTCGTGTCTTTCGGTGTGTCTTCTTTTCGGTCTTTCTTCTCATCGGTTTGTCTTTCTACGAGATATCTCCAAAAATACTCAATAAATTGAAATTAAATTTTGTGTAAAGGTGAGAATAGGAAATGAGGTAAGGATGAGTTGATTAAATTTTGGGGGCGGATCCAGGTGTTTATTTTTCGTATACCTATAGATATGCTCATGTCTCCCTTCGATGTATATCTTTGTGGAACGATGGACAGAAGGCCATGAAAGGAATGGTTGAATTTTGAGGGCAGATGGATGCACAGTTACTTCCCCTGATGATGGCATTGACAGAGGTATGCCTTCTAATTTTAGGTGTGAGGATTGAGCAGGGAGTCAAAAAAACAAAAGAATGTTTTTTTTTCTTGACTCACTCGTTGGTCTTTATTTTTTTGTTATGGGTAAAGGGTTATTTTGCTCAAAATTGAATGAACAACATAGATAACAGGTCTGGCTTGTCACTCAACAGCAACTGTCATGTGACCAATGTCTTCTAGTGGTGCGCCATGCCGGGGGTGATCAATTAATAAATTAGGGAAAGAGTGATGAATGAATAAGTTACTTCTCTCGCCTTCTGTAGGATCATCAAATAGTCTGAATTTGAAGAAAAAACAAGCATGAAAACAACTGATCAACAACTAGCTAGGGACCATTTTAGCATGAACTCATATAGTAAATTAAAACCACTAAAAAACTAATTGGGGGATTTCCAAGGAAACATTTCCTGTAGGTATAATAAGCAGATGATATTTACATTTTCAGCCCTCTAGCTCGATTGCTGTGGCCTGTACATGTGAGACATACATATATACATAACATAGCCAGCTAGCCGGCTTTGATTAGT
Source organism: Thysanoteuthis rhombus (assembly GCA_963457665.1). Lineage (NCBI taxonomy): Eukaryota > Metazoa > Mollusca > Cephalopoda > Oegopsida > Thysanoteuthidae > Thysanoteuthis > Thysanoteuthis major. Next base: position 62,833,344 of record OY735207.1, read on the forward strand.
TTTTGTTAATGTTTTCTAATAACTAGAGAGCACATATCTCTGCTAAAGCCATGTCAGTAAAAAAAAACAAACAAATAATTGATAGCTACGATATAGGGGAGGTCACTGTAAAAAAAAATACCTTGATCCGCCCAAAAATTTAAGCTATTCTTTCTTAGCCCATGGTCTAACTTTGGACTAAATGCTTTTGGAATTCATTGAGAACTTGAAATGGATCGACAGATAGATGGACGGACTCAAGTGCATGCATATACCTCTCCCAATTTTGTTGGCAGAGTTGATTATTGTCTCTCCTCCAGTGAGAGAAAGAAGTTCTGGAGTTGTATTGGCAGAGATAATGGAATCATTCATCATAACTGGAAGGAGGGACAGATGTTCATGGAGATACAATCAGAACGAAAATATATTAAGATGATGCAGTGAAAGCAGGTGTTAGGTGTTTGCCAAGAAATATAACATAAATAATTGTAAGTATATATGTACAATTATATATATATATATAAATACATATATATATACATATATACATATACATATACATACATACATATATATATATACATATATATTTATACATATATGTATATATATATATGTATGTGTATAATCCTAGAAAGCTTTACCGCTTTAAACACTAAACACATTGAAAAACTTTTCATTTTTTTGTCATTTCAGTCAGTTATTTCCCATTATCTGTTAATGTAATTCATGTAATTTTCTTCAGTGTATTATCATGTTTTACATATACTTTGTTATTACTATGTGTCATTCATATACATATATATATATATAGACAGACTAGCAGGTAGCAAAGGATAGAAATATGTTTGTTCTGTAGATGTAAGGTAATTTGACAAAATTGTAATAATTTGACACTGTGGAAGCGAAAGATTTGAAAACAAGTGTGCTAAATCTCAAATTTTTTCATCATCATCAAGATAAGCTTGATGCATGTTGCTGAATTTGTATCAGCATTTTCAAAAACACTAATAGATGCAGAAAGCTCTGACAAAGAAATATAGCTGTCTACATGTTTGGGTGTAGTACTGAACTGGAGAAGAATCTATATAACAGACTTTTGGTATTAGTTTGTTTGGAGGAGGGGAGGGGAGGAGTTGTTCTGTGTGTGAGTAAAAAGGGGTCAATTTTGTGATGTTTATTTTTTATCGTAGCAGAGGTGAGATAACGAAAGCTGATGTATTTTGGCTCTAAGGAAAGTGTGGGTAGATATGAGAGGTGGGGTATTTTCATTCTTTTGGATATGTGTGTGTCTTTGGATGTATGCATGTTTGTATGTATCTGCATGAGTGTGTGAAGAGTATTTTTTTCATAGAGCATAGGTATGCATTTGCGTGTTAGTGTATGCTTGTGCACCTTGTGTGTATTCCCCTCTTGAAGGGGCAGGGTATATCATCCAATATCTTCAGTGATCATGTTTCAAAATTAGTGCATTTAGTGTTTCCACTATTCGGATGTGTCAGTGCCCTTGAGTTGTTATTTGCATTTGGATATCAGGGCAACCTCAATGCATTTGGGTATTATAGAGTCATATATGTTTTTGATGAGGCAGCTTTGTGTTAGTTGAAATTGTGACTGTGGTTGTTTTTATGTTCAATCAGGGTACTCATATTTTCATTGGATTTTTTGGGTTCTCTATGCTCACACATCCTTTTCTTGAGAGGTCTGGATATCTTCTGATGTAAACCTTGTTGTAATCATCCCATCGTATCACATAAACACCAGCTTTGGTTGTGGGAGTTGGGGTCTGAAATTATTGTTTGTTAACCTGATCCTTGATGGTCATGGAGGTTTCGGTGGCAATGTGCAAATTCATTTTGCTTAGGTTAGTGCTGGGGTTGGTGGTGGTTGAGTAGGAACCTAGTACCACTACTCATAGAACCATCCGTCAGATTCACACAAAAGAGGGAATCCTATTGCACATTACCTCTCTTTGATACCCTACTGAACAAGAATAACCACATACACTTTTATTCCCATTACTCACCCAAAATGAAATTAGAGTTAGTCATAGGTTTTGTTTGGTATTGATCACTAAAAAAGTTTAAATTCAAAAGGAAAGCAAGCATGAATACTGCTGGACACAAACTGAAGGTTAAATTTAACAAATACTTACCTTTTAAATTGAGCCCCCCCCCCCAACCTACCTGGAATCAAAAAAGAAATAAATGTTATTTCTCTACATAAGGAGTAAATGTTCAAATTTTAAGCTCTCTAGCTCTGTTTGTGTAGTCTGTATGCCCCATACATATATACATAGCCAGTCAGCCAGCCAAACTCACTTGGAAACTGAAGATGTTGTTAATTTTGGTCACAGTTTTGGTTGACGATTTCTAATAAAGAATCAACCAGCGACTATTAAATCTTAAATGCAGACAGTGTTAAGTGTGAAACCATTGCTTTTAAATATATGATTAAGATGCACTCTAAGATGTGTAAGCAGGTGAGGATTTCTCTTGTACACTTAGGAATGTATTCTTAAGTAAATTTGGAGGATAGATAAGGTGCCACATGCAAATACCTGAGGCAAGAACAACGTCCACAAATAGTCTTACATCGGACAGATAAGTAATTGGTCGAGAAGAGTAGGTAGGTTGGTAGATGGATGGTTGAGCCATTTTGGATAGAATCCAATGAATGTAACATAAAGGGCGGGGGATGATTTTAACCAATCTATTGACTACCATATTAAAGAATCTATATATGCTTACCATGTAAGTACATGTGCCTGGATTTAGAAAAAGATGTCCAAGTCTCTTTCAGCTGAATCCAATATGTATTAAGACCTGAGTGCCCAATAATGATTAAGATCATATTTGGAGATGAGTAACTGTTCATCAAGTCAATAGACAGAGAGGTTCATATAGATGTGAACATAGATAGAGAAATAGATGTGGACATGGACAATTTAGTATAAACTTACATTGCAAACTGAGCCCCCTCTTATTTGGGAGAGCAATTCCCCCTCAAAACACCATTTTTGTTTACATAAGGAGTAAATGCTTAAATTTTTAGCCCTCCATATCAATAGGAGTGGCCTGTATGCATGATAGACACATAGGCAGCTAGCCAGTTAGCCAGACCAACTAAAAAACTGAGAGAAATGTATGGTTACAGTTTTGGTGACAGCCATGATCTTTTTTTAGTATACATTGAACTGAGCTAGCCAAATAAATGGATTGATATGAGCAGACTACGATGATAGGTAGATACAAATTAAGTGAACATGAATTTGAACAAGAAGCATTGCTCTGCTAATTTACAAGATATTTTCTAACAGATTTCCCCTCTAGAGCATTTGACCCAACTACTTTGCTGAGCGCATTGGAGCCAGAACAGTTGGGTTCCTATGCGAGCATGTATTTCATGAGGTAGAGAATGACCTGCTCATACCCAAACTCAATCATATTTTGCTTAAAACTTCATAACTATGGCATAGAATGAATCACCCAATACATTTTGACTATGATGAGGAGAATAGTTTAAATTGTCCAAACTAAGGTTGGTATCTTTCATAATTGTTTGAAACTAAAACTTGAATCGTTTGTTCCAATCTTCATAGCACAAGTACAGAAAACAGAAATTCCTGTTTGGTTTGGCTAACATTAGCTAAACATAATTTGCTATAAAAAAAAAACAAAAACAAAGAAGAAATGGTCAAGATTTTCATAAGGGGAGTACAAAATCTGTAATACAATTTTGGCATTATCCTCTCATCTGAATCTTATACTCACCCAAATAACGCGAAACATTAAATTGTTATATAACTGCAATATAAAACATAGGTTCCCTAGGTCTTTAAGATAGTCTGGCTGGCTATGTTTGTATTGCGTATACATGCTGTTCCAATGGAGCTAGAGGGCTCAAAATATAATCCTTTCCTCCTGATTAAGTCAAGAATATTTTATTTTACCCCCCCAACCCAATCAGTTTTTAATGCTGAGGGGTCAATTTGTGATGTCATCATCATCATCATCAGGCTTTTAGCGTCTGCCGTTGGACACGATCCATCACATTTCTCTCTCTTGGGTGTCGCAGAGCAAGTATTTTCTAAATTTGTCCACTTCATCTTTCTATCTTGTATTCTGCAGACCTTGGTTTTGCATGTGATCTCAGGGGATCCATGTTGTGAGTGGTTATGTCCATTGGTTGTCTATCATTCTCGCAATATGACCAGCCCTTTGCTATTTGAGTTTTTTAATAGATCCTATGATGTCTTAGACCCCTGTTATCTTCCTGATATATTGTGCTGTCTTGTGTCTCAGCTCCATGAGTGACTATTGGAGGATGCATGGTTGTATACTCTTCTTTTTAGGATTATTCAGATTGTCTTGTTTTTGAAGGTTGAGCTGGCTTTGCCGAAGGTTAGCCATCCTTGGGTGATTCTCCTTTTAATTTCTTTTTCTTTTGTGGGTTTCATAGAGGTTCTTATCCTTGGTAGATGTAGTAGTCAACTTTCCTCAGTTTTGCATCTTTGATTTTGGCAGTTATGTCCTTATTCTCGATATGATTGTTGCACATGACTTTCATTTTATTGAAATTCTTGTGTAAGCCAATTCTTCGTTTAGTTCATCTAGCATTAGTTTGAGATTGTAAAGGTTCTCTGCAAAAAGGATGATGTCATCTGCAAATCTGAGGTAGCTCAGATATTTGCCATCTATTTTGATTCCTCTATTCTCCCAGTGCAGGTACTAAAAGATCATCTTGAGGCAGGCTCTGAAGAGTTTGGGTGAGCTGGTATCATCTTATCTTACGCCTTTTAGGAGCTGGAAGGGTTCAGAGTCTTTTTGTAGCCTGATAAAGGAGTTGCTGTGATTGTATATATGTTCCAGTACTTTGACGTATACAGGGTCTACACCTTGTAGGGTGATGGCCTTCATGACCATTGGAATTTCTACTGAGTCGAATACCTCCTTGAAGTTTATAAATGCTACAGCGAGTGGCCTTTTGTATTTTGCTGCTTTCTCTTTCAGCTGATTTATTAAATAGAGATGGTCCATGGTTGAGTAACTTCTCCTAAATACAGCCTGTTCCCGTTGTTGGTTTTCATTGAGTGTTTTAGTGATTTGGTTGGTGATTATTTTTGTGAAAAGTTTATAGATGCACCTGAGTAGGCTTATAGGCCTGTAGTTGTTGAAGTCTTTAAGATTTTCTTTTTTATGTAGAAGCATTATGATTGCCGTGTTCTAGTCTTTCAGGATTTTACTCTGTTTAAGACATAAGTTGAATAATCAATAAACAAAGCTTTTAGGATACGACAGAAACAAATAACTAACATACTTGAAGAAAACGGAGACATAACAACGGACAGAGACAGGATTGTCGAACACACCCAAGAATTCTACCAAGAACTCTACTCTTCAAGACACAGGCAACTAAATAATGACCAGGATCTGTGATGTGAGTTTATACGAAGTTGATCCCTTAGTTCCTGTCAGGCAATATTCATGTTCTTTTTTTTCTAAAACCGTACTGTTCAAGTAATCACTGCCCAACAAAAGGCAACAGATGTAACTTTTCCATTGATCACCCTTTTTTCCAATATTTTAATTGTTCATATTCAGCGCAGCATGCTGACAAAAGACGTTAATCATGTGATGGTTTCTCTTGAGTGACTATCCAGAGCTGTTTGTTTACATTTTAAATCTGGAAGCAGTATTTTTTCCAAGATCTTAAGAAAAATAATGTAGTTCAGTTGGAATGTTTATAAATATTTGTTTAAAGCAAATTAGTTTTTGAAAAAAGTATTTGTCATGATTACAGCATATAATAGTGATCTAGATTTTCTTTCATAAATTCTCTTATTTCTTTCTATTTGTACACTGTTTTTTTAACATTGAGTGAACAGTGTGAAAATTTATTTAGATATGTTTGTAAACAATACAAACAGATTTGAAATGATAAGTACAGGGGTTGGCTCCCCTGGAAAAGCCTATAATTCATTTATTAATGATAGATTATTAGGATAAAATTTATAGATTACAAATTTCAGTTTTTAAGAAAATCAACATAATGGATTATTCATATTCATCATGTTTACACCATAGATAATCATAATGTAAATAGAAAAAAATGGATAACAAATATTGTTTATTGAAATATAGAGGTGGGCACCGTACTGTTTGTGAAGTATCATTAAGACTAATTTATACCCTCCTTACCAAAAGTTGTATTAATCAAAAAAATGTATGATTAATTTTTTGCTGTTCCTAATGAAAGATATTCAATTCTTTTCTATTTCAATGTCTGTGGTTGTATTTTTTGAAGATGACTTGCTGTTCTTATTTAAAAAACAAAAACACAATTAATATTTTGGCTGCTGCAACCATAATGATTATCGAATCAATTCAGTTTTTATGATCTAACCTGAAAAAAAAATCCTAAAGAGAAGGGTGTATAACCAATGCATCCTCCCAATAGTCACTTATGGAGCTGAAACATGGATCATAACCAAGAGACAGACCCGTAAGCTGAGAACCATGCAACGTGCACATGAAAGAATAATGCTGGGCCTCACATGGAGAGACCACAGTACATCCGAGAAAAGACAAGAGTTAGGGACATCATAGAATCCATTAAAAATCTCAAATGGCAGTGGGCTGGCCATGTTGCAAGAATGGCAGACGATTGATGGACATCATGACTCACGACATGGATCCCCTGAAACCATATGCGCAACCGAGGCCGACAAAATGTTAGATGGAGAGACGAGCTAGACAAGTTCAGGAAGTACTGGCTCCGTGACGCCCATGATAGGGAGGTGTGGCAAATCCTGGGGAAGGTCTATTTCCAATGACGGACGCTAAAAGACTGATGATGATGATGATGATGATGATGATGATTTTTAACTGAATGGAGAGGCCCTGTCTTCCTCCCCTATAATATCAGTTTGAATATGTTCTATTTGCGTGAATATCATCTTAATTTTCAGTTCTTAGGGCCAGCCATCCATCGAATTGCAACGAACACCTTTTTCTTATAATAATGACTAGGTCCATATCCATATTCAAGCTTTGCTTCTTTCAATTTGCTTGCTTGGATAAGATATTGTGGGTGATTAAAGAGAAAAAAAAAAAGAAATGTTTTTCTCCTGATATAATGAGGTGTTAGTGTTCAGATATTCAACCCTCTAGCTCCATCAATGTGGCCCGTATGTGTCATATACAAATAGCCAGCGAGCCAGCCAGAGGAAACTGAAAAAAACTGAAGAAATTTTTTGGTTGACAGTTTTTAATAGATAGATAGAAAGATAGATAGATAGATAGATAAGAATGTAGGCAGGTTAAAGTTTTCAAGTTCTTGCTTAATGTAGATGACCAATTGATCCAAATTCAAATTCTTTTGAAACAATTTCTGGATCTCAATTAGGAGTTGGGGAAAGTTATTCTTTTCCTTCTTCTTCTTCTTCTTCCAGCCCTGCTGGAGCTCCAGCCAATCAGAGAGCAAGCTCCACTGAAGAGCTAACCAGTTAGAATGCAAGCCCTGCTGAAGCCGCAGCCAATCAGAAAGCAGGAATGTCACAAATACAAATATCGAATCTCATCAACTTTGACAGCTTATCTGTGGATTTTCTCTTATTTACTTTCCTGAGTTCTCAATAAAAGCACTACATTGAAAGGAAATAGAGGCCACAAATGCTCCCATACACGCACACACACATGGACAATAAATTGAATGCACGGAGACACGCACACGTACATACGTACATACACCTCTTAACAGAAATAAGTAATTGTCTTCACAACAATGACATACAATGCAGACGCTAAATAGAATCTCTAGATTAAAAAGAAATAGGGCACACACACACACACACACTAATGTATACACACGTGCACATACATGCATACAGTGACTTGAACGTGAAGAGACTTATATATATATATATATATATATATATATATATATATATATATATATATATACATACATACCAATTAAGTTCTTTTCTATGCAACATTGACATACATATACACATTTGCAGACACTTGGATGCACACAGACATACATATGGTATACATTGAAAGACTCACACTCCCACAACCACATAGATGGACATACCTACATACAGACACATACATTCACACATATACACACCTGTATACAGATACATACACTCATACGTACACACGCCTATATGCAGACACATACACTCATACGTACACAAAAACTGATATAAGTACTCACCTTCATGCATACACAAATATAGATGTATGCACACATACATGCTCATACAGACATAAGCGCAATGGTATCCTGGTACAAGAATATATACACATACATGCAGGAACACATTTACCTGTGTGTCCCAGCCTATCTATATATAAATCTGTCAATCTATCTCTGTTCATATCAATTTCCGTTTGATCTTTTCTTTCTACCTACATATTAGAAACCATTAAGCAAAACAGTCAACATAAGTTTCTCCAGTTTTTAAGTTGGTCTGGCTGTCTGCCTATATGTATATATCATACGTACAGGCTGCATGAATGGAGATAGACTGCTAAAAATTTGAAAATTTTCTCCTTATTCTGCCAAAAAAACAAAAAAACGTTTCTTATGTTTTTTTTAGCCCCACCTCAAATAGGTCTTTAGTGAGTGTGTGTGGGAGGCAATTTGCAATATAAATCTATGCTAAACTGGTCCCTTAGTTTGTGCGTCCAACAAAAGGTGAGAAGGGTAACTTTGATCCCCGCTTTTTCCAGTTTTTTTAGTTGATCACTGCCAACATGCCATGCTCCCAAAAGACGATCATGTGATGGTTTCTATGGAGTGACTAACCAGATGTATATCTATCTATCTATCTATCTATCTATCTATCTACCTATCTATCTATCTATCTATCCATAGCATTTGTCTCAGCCTGATTACATCTAAACATCCATAACTATCTGCAGCTCATATGAACACATTTAAGAGAGAGAGAAAGAGAGAGACAGAGAGAAAGAGAGAGACAGAGAAAGAAAAAAGAAAAAGAAAAGAAAAGAAAAGCATAGATGAAAATCCATTGACGAATGACACACCTGGGCACACAGATGCATATTAACACAGGTGTGTCCGCTACCGTTGCTCATTCTTCTCGTTTTCTGCTCCAGCTC
>OY735207.1:62844959-62944959 GCA_963457665.1 Thysanoteuthis rhombus
CATTTTTGTCTTTGTTCTATTCATCTCCAACTCTATTTTGAGGCTTCCCCTTCTTAGATCACCCAGCATGTTTTGCAACTCATCTGATGTTTCTGATAATATTGCAATGTCATCTGTAAATCGTAAATGGTTTAAATATTCTCCTTCTATGTTCCTCCCATTTTTTCCCTATCAGTTTTCCTGAAGGTGCTTTGAACACTTTACATCCTCTTTTCTTACTCCTTTTCTAATCGTCATCTTGAATCTTTCTGAAGTCAAATCATTGCCGGTCCATTTTGAATATATTCTCAACAGCTTGTACAAATTTTCATGGTATCAGGACAACTACCCCTGGAACAATTTTCCTCATAGGATAACTACCCTCCAGATAAATAACTTTTGGCAGTTGGCACTAGGACAGTTTTCCCATAGATGTGATCATTACACAGCCAACTATTTAATTTCCACAAGCTACAACTTTGGCTTCGCAGTTGCAATAATATTTTCAGGTTGCAATTATCCAGGCAGATGTTTTGAGATGCACTGTGTGGGTAGCTGTGCTAGTCCTTTGTGAAAGGATTACACATATACATATTATTTCATAATGTATATTGCTACATTCTGGCAGATTGATTCATTCAAAGGAATCTGCCTGAATGTTGTGATATACATTATAAAATATAAAATAAACAATGTATATTGAAGCTCTATTTTGGGATTGCTATCCATAATATTGAACACTCTTTATTGTTAAAAAATACATAAAAACCTACAAGTTTAAATAATTAGATAAAGTAGAAACAATGAGATGTAAGCTAAGGATTCTATAATACAAAGTATAACAGGTAGATTATATAATCTGCTTAAATAATTATACCTGTATAATTACATATGTTCATATAATTAGATAATGTGGAAACAATGGAAACTAAGCTGAGGATTATATAACACAACAAACTTTATGAGCAAAGAAAGAAATTAGTTTTCTTTCTCAAAAACAAGTCCAAGATTCATAACAAAAAAAATGGCTGGCAATCATCATTGGCTCACAAGACTGGCATCTAAATATATGAAACTGAAGGCTCAATTTTTCATTAGATTAAATGTTTAAGGTTGGGAACTCACACAGAATTTGGTCAAATTTTAACAATTTTTCTTTTCTACTTCATCTTTGGGAAATTGATTTTCTTTCGAATGGTATCTAATAATGCAGTATTTGAAAAGATATCTTACTGGCGTGGATTATATATAGGGTATAACATACAGTGGGACATCTACAGCAGTAATACTTTTTTTATTAAAACAAATTATTTATATCATTTGAATTGTACATTATGTAAATGTATAATGTAGATATTGTATGCAAAATATGAATAAAGTAAATATTTTGTATGATCCAGGATAGATAAATGTAACATCATGGATGAGATTTTTCATTATAAAAAGTTTAATCATGATTTACAAAAAAAAATATATTTTTCAAATTTAACTGAGCTCTCCTCCCTCATTTATGAACTGACTTTCATGGAACAAATGTGTTGACAAAACACTTCTAAATGAACTTTTATGAATTTTTTGAACAAATCCATAATATTGATGTCCATTTTATTTTTTTAAAAATATGCCTCCCCTTCAAAAATTTTGTTTGTTTTAAAAAAAAATCCTCTGTGGAAAAATAATTTGCATTCATGTCTGGATAATACATTCAAATTTCAAATCACTCTCTTTTTTTTGAAGTTCCAAACAGAATTTTCCTCCCATCCAGTGGTAGCAACATTTTTACCGTTGCTACCATTGGACCATGTTTCAGCTCCATGAAACATGGAACCTAACCAACAGACAGACCTACAAACTGAGATGCATGCAACTTGCGCATGAGAGAATCATCTTAACCTTACATTGAGAGATCATAAGACATCACATTATATCAGGAAGAAAGCGGGTGTCCGTGACATCATAGAGACTATTAAAAAACTAAAATGGCAATGCGCAGGTCATGTTGCAAGAATGAAAAACAACTGCTGGACATCACGTCTCACAACATGGATCCCCAGAGATCACATAAGAAACCGAGGCTGACAGTACACAAGATAGAGAGATGAACTGAACAGATTCAAGAAATACTGGCTCCGCAATGCCCATGATAGAGAATTGTGGCGAATCCTGGGAAAGGTCTATGTCCAATGACGGACGTTAAAAGGCTGATGATGATGATGATGATGATGATCATTGGACTAAAATTTTGTTTATGTCTGTGACATTCAGATAGCACACCTGAAGAAGCCTGGAAATGGATCGACCGAAACATTGTGCCAACAACGCAAACAGCAAAGAGTTAAATCGTCTGCAAAACTCTTTCAAAATCTATTATTCACTCTATTCTTCCAATTGTTGCTTTCATGACCAAAACTTACCTTCTTTTATCATTCTCTTTTTTCCTGCCTCACTTCTCATCATTAAATCATCTTCTTCTCTTTTTAATTAGAAACTGTCGACTGTTTCTTCAGTTTTCAAGTCAGTCTGGTTGGCTATGTATGTATGTATCACGCATACAGGCTACAGCAATAGAGCTAAAGAGCAGAAAATTTCAACAAAAACTAATTTTTTGTTTTTTGGAAATTCTCCGCCAAATAAGTTTTTAGGTGGGTGGGGGTCAAATTCCTCCATGAGTTCATGCTAAATTGATCCCTTAGTTTGTGACCAGCAGCATTCAAGTTTGTTTTTGGAAAATTTTGACTTTTTAATGATCACAGCACAATAAAATACGAGAGAAGTAACTTATTCATTGATCACTTCTCTTCCCATTTTTGATTGATCACCCCCAATGCAGCATACTGTTGAAAGACATTGGTCACAATTTTTTTGCTTGAGTAATCAACTAGACACCCTTTTTTTCAATTCATTTTTCTAATTATACTGGTAGCATTTTCATCATGGTACCTTGATTTTACCGTTACCAATACATGATTTTTGGGGTAAAAACCAGCATATATAAGTGGGTGTGATGCATAATTTCCCTTGGAATGCTATTTTTCTCCTTTTTTCCTTCTCCTTCCTTTTTTCTTTCTCCCTTTATTTTCTCTCATTCTCTTAATACATGCCAGGTTTTCATTAGTGCAACATTGGGCTAAATTGGAGTAGGAGCAAGGAAAATTGTGCTGCGCCAACTTTCCAAATGGGGAGGGCCTGTCTGCCTAAAAAATCAGCATTTGGAATTCTGGCATTTACAGCAGTTTCAAACCAATTCCTAGTACTGGTAAGAAATATTCAATTCATGCAGTTATGAGGTTGACCTATAGCAATTTACTAACCTTTGGCTAGTTTGGCACAAGGTCTCAGTTGTAGAGCGCTTAGTGCAAATCAAACTTACCAAACTGACTAAGATGAGTTTAATGATTATAGCAAAACACTATTCTCCTTTTTTTCCTTGTTTTATATATCTTATTCGTTTCCTTTTCTTTTTCTTCTTTCTTTTTCTTTCCTTCCTTCCTCTCTCTACCTGATTCTTTCCTGTCTTTCTGCCCTCCACATTTTCTTTTCTCTAGTTCCTCCCTTCCTTTCCCTTCTATTTGATTCATCCCTATTTTTCTGCCCTCAATATTTGTTTTCTTTCCTTTTTTCCTTATTTCCTTTACCCTTTTCTTCCCTCCTCTCCTCCCTCCCTTCTCTCTTCCCTTCATCCCTTCCCTCCCATTCTACCTTCCCCCCTTTTCCTCATCCCTCCTGTTCTTTCTCCCCCTTTTCACTCTCTCCCCCTTCCTTCCCTCCTCTCCCCTCCCAGCCTGATTCAATCCCACTTTTCCTGCCCCCCCCAACATTCATCCTCTCTCTGGGTGTTTCCTCCACCCTCTTTCCCCAAGCTAATTACCTATGCCATATTGACAACAAACCAACAAAAGATGCACTCAGTCCAGTATAGATATTACATTATCAACGGATGAACCATCCTGTTGGTCAAGATTTATCATTGTCCATTGACCAAATGGACTTTCAAGGCTAAGTTCATAAAGACAACAATATCGGATGAGATGAAATCATTAGTAGAAAGAAGGAAGTGCATGTATGTGTATGGGGAAGGGCTTGTGGCCAATCAATAACAAGGACATATCCCAACGCCTTCCAGCAGCTTTTTCCTTTTCATTAGCTTAAATCTTTTCTCTACTTTTTCTTATATTATTTCCTGGATATATATGTATGTGTATTTGAGTGATATGTGTATGTGTGTGTGTATGTTGATATATATGTGTGTGTGCGTATGTATGCTTATATTTATGTATATGTATTTATATATATAAGTGACTGAAGTGACACAAGAAGATTTTTTTGAAAAAAATTTCTTTGTGTCCAGTGTTTAAATCTGTAAAGCTTTCTAGACTATATATATGTATATGTGTATGTGTGCGTGCATATGTGTGCGTGCATATGTGTGTGTGTGTGTGGGGGTGTATGTTTGTGTGAACAATCGGGAATGAGACAGACTCAGGATTAAAAGAACACAGAGACTTTTATTAATTAATTAATTAATTAATTCATAAATGAATTAATTAGTATGCTTTACATGTTTCAGGAGGGGTTCCTATCTTCAGTAGCTTGTGTGTACCTTTCAGTGGTTAAAAGATTTCTGTAGAAAACAAATTTAGCATCCGATGTTTTGCTTTGAAAGCAAAAATGGAAATCAAGAAAGAGGACTTCTTTTGGGTCATCATGATGAGTATATACATACATATATATATATATATATATATATATATATATATATATATATATATATATATATATATGTATATGTACATATATATATATTTATATATATATATATATATATATATATATATATATATATATATATATATATATATATATATATATATATACATATATATCATGTCAAGAAATGAATATATATGATCTGACAGAATGAATTATAAACTGTATTATATCAAGGTAAGTGCATCACTACTTTAAAGCAACTACCCTATAGGTGGCAGGTTTGATTCCTGCAGAAGTACCATTTTCTTTAATTGTTTATTCTATTTACGTTGTCTAAGTTGAGTGATATATTAACCATGTAACAGAGAGAGATCATTTCAAATAAGTTTCTATACAATATAACGCAATTAATAATTTACATGCATATATATATATATATATATATATATATATATATATAAAGAGAGAGAGAGAGAGAGAGAGAGAGAGAGAGCGAGGGAGTGGGTGGATTTAGACCTTGGGGGCTTAGGGCACTTCAAATTTAAGGGACCTACCTATGTACAGAAATTAAAATACATGGCGAATCACAAAATCTACACATCGAAGTCCTCCCATTGCATGTAATTTGGACTGACAAATTATACTTACATTAGAAGGTTCAATGAGTTATATATCTGAAGTAAATACCTATATACATGTAGATACATACCAGCAAAACTCCAAGTAGATTTTTAGTTTAGACAAAACATAGCTATGTTGTCAGGTACTCTTTAGTTTCCATAAATAGCAATAACTTAACTGACAATTTATACAATAAAGTTAAACTCTGAACCTGTCAATGCAAAAGTTCATCCAAGCTAAGTACAGTAAGTTTTACCAACTTACAGCTATATGCATCATACTACAATATCTATAAAGAAATCTTTTTTTCTGCATTTTGCACCTGAAAGATCTTTGATGAAATCCTCAAACTGTATCATCTTCAGAACAGTGCTCTCTACATCCAATAAGCATAGAGCACTTAATCTTTTATGGGTCATCGGTGTTCTCAGATTATTCTTTATCAGTGCTAATATGCTGAATGATCTATTTCCCGAACAACTTGTGATCCTAATGTTCAAATATAGTCTGAGAGCTATATTAACACTTGGAAAGATATCAGCAAGCCTTTTGTCATGGAGTAAAACTACCTGTTGAGATGGGTTGACACATGACCTGAGTTTGGCAAAGGCAGCAAACGGAACAATTTCCTCTAGAAACCCATACTGAAATCATGGAAGGAAGCAATTATAAGCTTCTCAGCTTTGGTTCTTATGTCTGTACCAGGCAGACTACATAAGTTGACAATGACTTTGAACCTGTTCTACACTAATTGATACGCTACGCTGCGTTCTTTTGAGGCAACAAAACTTATCTGAAATGACATTGAAAGTTCCAAATCTGAATTTTTCTCTTGAGGAAAAGACAAATTCCCCTGAGACATGTTGGATTCACATCATAACATTTGTTTCTCTTACTAAACCTGCTTGCTTTGTAGTTTGTGTTGCCATAGAAGTTTCAGACATCCAGCTCAAACTTTTCATACCTATCTTGAAGTGATTCCAGAGAAATAGATCCACCACTTTCTTTAGGTCAATTTCATCTCCTTGGGAAACTTTATTTGTCCTGTTGAACCATACAAAGATTATGTCCCAGATCTTTGCCATCAGAGCAGTTTCAAGACAGTTCATTTTGTCTGTCAATATCTGATCATCATGTCTTGCACCAAGTTTTTGCTCCAAGTTATGTTCAATATCTCTGAGGGCTTTTTGAATACGGTTGTATCCATCTAAGAGGACTTCAGTAGCATCAGTTCTTGCTGACCAATAAGTGTCTGATGGGGTCTTCACAGTGCTATTTTATTTCCTTCCAAAGACTTCATTAGATTTGATCATTGATATATTGATAGAAAAAATGGTTTATTACCTTTGTATGAAGCCAAAATAACTATCAGCTCCAACACAGCTAGAGGCAGCTGCCTGTCCAACAAAATTCAATGAATGAACAACACATGGAATAAAAACTGCTTCTGGGTCCTTATTCCTAAGTTTCGCTTGTATTCTTGTGTAGTGACCACACATATTGCTAGCATTGTCATAGGACAGCCCCAAGTCTTTTTCTAGAAATTTTAGCGGAGATGTAGCTAGTATTTCAGCCTAATGAGAGCCAGTCTGCAGGAAAGTTAAAAACCTTTCTACTAGCCTCCCAGAAACAAAATATTGCACAATGACTGTAAGATGATCAGCATGAATCAGATCTATTGTTAAATCTACAGAGAGTGAAAAGTATATGGGAGTTTCATGTTCAGCCACAATAACATTCTTAGTATTTTTCTCACCAACACAACAATCTCTTTGTAGATTATTGGTGATTTGTATAAATGCTTACCACTTCCAGGATTGCCAAATTCTTTCAGTTGACCCATTAGAAATGGATCAAATTTTGCAATAGTTCCAAAAATTCCAATTACTCATGGATCTTCCTCAGTACTCCTAAATGCCAGGCTTCCCTCAGCTCAAAATATTGTTCACACTTGTTTTTTGAAATTTTGAACTTATTCTTTGATCACCCCTATGGCACTTTAACCCCCCTTCAAAGTACACCCTTTGGGGCCTCATACATACCCAGTCACTGTTCCACTTTTCAAAACAGTTCAACATTTTTTATTTGGGGATTGCCATCAGTTCTATTTTCATGCTTCATTAATCCTTGTTCATGGTCTGAAATTTGCTTTTCAACAATGGAAAACCGAGAGTCTGTACTATAGAAGATGCTGGCAGATCTCGGTGATGCTATATTTTGCTAAATAAGCTCTGCGCAAAATATGAAGAATGGACAGGCTTGATCATTATGAATGCAACAGTTTCACAATATACAAACTCATTAAATGACGTCTCACTGATGACTGAGTAATATCATGAGAGAGTGTGCGTTCAAGCATGCACAGTGAAGTTTAAACTGATTGGTTACCAAGCTGCATCAAGGCCACACAACTGTTCTCAATATATTCAAAATTGATGGATTCTTTCCTGACAGACCTCATATTTCCTGGAATATAAGCAGAAGGATCCTTCCTTATTTCAGCTGGGAATATTCACTGGTTGTCTATGGTTTTAAAAATCAAATATTGGCTTAAAGAAGTGCCTCATCCTTAATATATAAAAACAAGATTATATTTTTAGCCCTTTTGTTTGGGAAAATGTACGTCCTATATGCTGTCAAATACAGTAATTCAGTATCAGGTGAAGTAGACATTACAATTTTACTAACAAAAACATGTAAGTTAATGCAAGTTTTTCATGTCATCTCTTTTATTAGCTTTCAAAAAGCAACAGTCTAGAAACATTTTCAGTGACATAGAATCTTTGCACATCATTTACAATCAACTTTCACTAATTCACTTTGATTGTGACATGAAGAGACTTAGATTTGTGAAAATGCTGTATCACAGAAGGATTTCCTCCAAACAACTGCTAACCAGCTCATCATACCTTTAAGATATCACTTAAATCAGTTCAAGATACTGTCAATAGTTTTGAGAAAGGTCATTAACATTCAAAGAGTTTTTTGGATGATTGAACTCATTGTTTGTTTTGTTAACACAGCATTTCAGTTAGATAAGGGAACAGAAAGATTAAATCTCGTCCTTAGTCTTTGTTGAACACTCTCGGTTGTCCTTTCACAATATCTACAAACAGTTCAGCACATTCACTTACACAAAGCTTGAACCACTTCATCAGAACTTCATCTAGTTTCAAACTTCTTTCTGTCTTTCATTGTTTTTCTCATGTACATTTATTTCTTTGTACTACTGTCAGCAAAAAATGTTTCTTCATCTTGTACACAGTTGAAGAGTCAATGTTGTAATGTTTGCACAAGCTTTTCACTGATGCACCACTATCCAGTTTTTTCTAGAGTTCAACCTCATCTTTAATCGATAATGAGCTGTTTTTTTGCTTCACAGCACAGGATGTGTTCCCTTTATTCACAAGAGCCATAACTGGGGCCAAATAAGAATGAATAATGTTAATAATCTGGAAACCAAGCAAGAATTGGTTGTTGGTGTTTACAAGAGTGTGTTAACAGTTGAAGAGATCGAGTACAACCAGAACAATACACAGTAGATTGGTGCAGTATCCGGGGATATTTGAATTTGCAGTGGCTCAGGAGATTTGAAATCAATGCCAAATTCATTGAGGAAGCATATTAATGGAGGTCTTGTGTACTACCAAATACTGTTCAAAAGAATATACCTAATTTAGTCACGAATGAAATCAACATGGTAGCCAAAAAGTCAATTGACGAAGCTTGTCTGCTGTAGAATTTTGACTTGGAGCAAAGTAAAACAAGATGGTTATATACATTTAGTGTTTGGTAAAGGTGAAGTTAGTGATTGTATAGTTCATGAGGGCTTCAGAAAGTTTTCAATTGGAAATGTGTTAATCAGAGATGCACTTTAACACTCAAATTCAGATAAGGGAATAACTACGCATTGAAGTTATCCCTCTCCCACCTATAGGTAAATCAAAAATTTTCTTTTCCTTTCTATTCACTGATTAGTTAAATTATTTTATGTTCCATTCACAGAAGAGTTCCACCGTCAATTAGGAAGTGCAGCTACTGATTCATGATACTGACTTACAAACTGTACTTCTATTTTGTATTGTATATATAATAATTGAAAAATTATATATTTGTATATCTTTTTTAATACAAATGTATTTATTTACTAGAATGAAATAAGCCGTCACACATCTATGATCTAAATTCTGGTAGTCATGTAAGGCTTGTCAATTTAGCTCAGTCAGTAAGAGACACGACTATCAATCAGTCAGTAGGGGAAAGTTAATTTTCTCTCCATCAAATTTAGAGAGGATTGTCCTCGATATTCTTGGTGTTCTTGTCACAGTAGGAAAAGTCAACTCCAGTTTTGGACAGGAGTTGCGCAAAAAGAATGTCCGATGAACATTGATTATGATGGACCAAGAACTTGTATTGAATCTAATCCACTCTAAACATTTTAGATACTTACATTGAGGTTCTACTCAAGTGATGAAACTGTACGTCTGCATTCGTACAGTATTGGGAAAAAGATACACACTTGGGAAATGGGTATCATTCAAAGTCAGTCAATAAAACAACCAGAAAAAAATTGCATTAACTTATTTTTTTATTTCCTAAAAAAGAACTTTTTAATTTGTTTTTTTCTTCTCTTTCTTTTGCTCATTTTGTAAGTCAACCTTTAAGTATCGTCTTCAGGATGATACTTTCTCGTTTTCTCTTTCCAACATTGTAGTAACCTTCAACCAAAACTGTCAACATCAATCAAAATTGCTTATATCAAGCATAACTATCAACTTGGGTATTTCAGTTTTTTAAGTGAACAGGCCTTACCAATAGAGCCTGAGGGCTGAAAATTTAAACATTTACCCTGTATGAGGTATAGAAAACATTTTTTTTGAAATTTTTGAAAAACCTTCCTAAAATGATGTTTCAAGGGGAGAGGTTAATTTACAATGCAAGCTTATCTTAAATTGGTCCCTTCGTATGTGTTTGTCATTGTTCACACTCATATTTAGAAAATTCAGACTTTTTAGTGATCCAACAAAATGCAAGAGGAGTAACTTATTTGTTGATCATCTCTCTTTCCAATTCTTTAATTGATCACACCGAACACAACAGTTTCTATTTAGTGACTAACCAGATTCTCTTTCTTTTGTTCATTCTGAAAGTTTCTCTTTAAGTATCATCTTCAAGAAAAATACTTTCTCGTTTCCTCTTTCCAGCATTTTTCTCTTCTCCCATTTGCTATATTTTGGTCTTGCTGGTTATGTATATACTGTGCATGCAGGCTGCGCCAATAGAGCTAGAGGGCTGGAAATTTTCTCTCATTGGCTAGTATTTACCTCTTATTGTGTCGACAAAAAACGCTTCTATTTAGTTTTAAAAAATACCCCCCAAAAGAGGTTCACAGTGGAGGATTCAATTTTCAATGTAAGTTTATGCTAAATTGGTCCCTTAGTTTGTGATTAGCAAGATTCATACTTATTTAATCTAAATTTAGACTTTTTGATAATCACTGCAAAAGGCGAGAGAAGTAACTAATTCATTGATCACCCCTTTTTCCTAATTTTCAATTGATCACCCCCACATGACTGCTGATTATTAGGTAATTAACCAGACCTGTTTAGACATCATTGCCTTTTCTCCGCCCTCTCTCTCTAATTTCTCTCTTTTCTTTTTCTCCACCTTTACCAATTTTTTCCTTTTTTTCTCCCTCTCTCTCTTTACTATTTCTCTTTCTTTTTTTCTCTCTCTCTCTATCAATTTATCTCCTTCTTCTTCACTCTCTTTATCACTCTCTCCCCAATTTCTTCTCCCTCTCCACACCACTTTCTATATCTCCCTCTCCTTCTCTCCATCAATTTCTCCTCTCCCTATTCCTCCCTCTCTACCCCACTTTCTATCACTATTTCTACTTCTTTTCTCATCTCTACTCATTCAATCCACACATTTTCACGAATTGCCATAACCCCACAAATGGCCTGCACAACCAGCCAGCCAGTCAGCCAAGTGGACTACAGATTCTTCTGCCTGAGTATCCTTGTACATGTGTGTGTCTATTGGTGTTTCTGGTCACATTTTTGGTGTCTACAACATTGGAAACTGAGTGCACAACTAAGCACCATTTAAAATCATTTAAAAAAAAAAAAAAAAGTACTTTTTGGGGTCTCTTGGGTTATTTTGAACCAATACCTAAATCTTGTGTAGGTATTTTTTAAATAAATTTTAGATCAAATATCTATTATTTTAGATAATTTTAGATTGAAAATCCTTCATTTTAGATAATTTCAGATAAAATATCCAATATTTCAAATAATTTTAGTTAAAATATCTATCATTTCAGGTAATTTTAGATAGAATATCTATTGTTTTATATAATTTTAGATCATTTTTTAGATAATGTGTTCTAATACACACAGAGGCTATGCCTTCACTTATGCAAAGTGTAGACTTTCTTTTAAAATGATTTTTATTAGTTTGTTTGTTTATTTGTTTCCTTCCTTTCTTTTTTTTCTCTCTTTTTTTGACCTTTCTTTCTTGTCCTCCTTCTTTGTTTCTTTATTTTATCTTACCACCCCCGTCTCTTTCTCTCTCTCTCTGACACTCTTCTTTTATCATCTACTCCACCTTCTCCCCCTTCTCCTCTTAGTTTCATTCTTTCTAATTTCTTCCTCTACCCTCTTTTTCTCTATCCCTGATTCTTTCTCTCTTTCACCTGTCTTGGAGACAATCCTAACCTAAACAGCAGACTTTTAATGACATTCTATTCATCATCCATTCAGAATTAACAATATTTCAAAATCCAAGATAGTAACCAAATACTTCCCATTCCATCCTAATACCCTGCTTGGCTCTTCTGTCAAAAATGGAACCGTTGAGATAGAACTAATTTGCTTATTGGGGCATGTTGAACTTGGAAGCACCAGAAGATTCAGCAACGGAAAATTAGAATATCTATGGCTTTACAACTCCTATCATGCATGTCTGTTGCAGATTCCTATTGTGTGGTCATCATTGTCGAATATATTTGATGGTCCTGACTTAGGAGTCCTTTGTCGCCCAATGAAAGGATTTATTTGTGGTAGCCTATCAATATTCGATTTGAAGAAGAGCTTGACCCTACCAGTACCACACTTAGCAACCAGATGGAGTGTGGGTGAGTGGTGAGATAGATGCTATGATATAGCAGACACCAAACACTAGATCCATGAGAATGTTTCACACTTCCTATCTCGACTCCTGCAGGCCTTATACTGTTGTCTGTTGGTTCCTGACACTGGTCCTGGTCTCTTGAGAAATATTTATCTTTTATTTGAGATAAATAAATGATGATAATCAGTGGTGTACTGCTGGAATAAGAAGTGAGGGAACTAAGAGCAGCCTACTCTTGGTGCGTAAGGGGTTTGTTTTATTCATCTCTTGACCCTGCCTCTGAGAAATTATTCAAAATTTAACCAGTTTAAGGACGTTTTGAGGCTATATGGGATTAGTATTTGAGCATATACAGGATAATTATTCTCATCAGTGACCTTTTTGAATAGAGAATTTTATGTAACATACATGGGAGAGGATCATGCTCAGCATTACGTGGAGATATCATATGACAGCACAATATATTAGGAAAAAACAGGAGTAAGAGATATAGAACCCATAGAAAACTCAAAAGGCAATGGGCTGGTCATATAACTAAAATGGTAGACAACTGCAGGACATCACAGCTCACAACATGGATCCCCAAAGATGATATGTGAAATCATGGTGGGTAGAAAATAAGATGGCATGACAAACTAGACAAGTTCAGAAAGTACTGACTATGATACCCATGATAGAGAGATTTGGGGAAGGTCTATGTCCGATGATGAATGCTAAGAGATTGCTGCTGCCTATGATACACATTGAGGGAATGCCGCTCCCCATCACAATGAAATAAAAGAAATATTGTTTCCATGTGTTCCCACAACACTGCACCTCTAATGATCATGCCTTCCAGGGTTAAAAAAACAAACTGAACAAAGATCAAAGCCTAAAAGACTTAATCCTCTCTTGGGATTTGATTGTACAGAGTTGAATCCTAGTGGCGAAGACTTATACAAGATCATTGCTACCCTGTTCTAACTGTCTCATCATGGCATACCAAAAATAAAACTTCTCCAAGACAAGTATATTTTAAACTTTAGCCATCAGCAAGGACCAAAATCTTGCAAGATATTTCTTTGTTCCAAGAGCAGCAGACTCGATATCTAACAGGGAATTTCTTTATCCTGTGTCTTCTTTAACCATGAATTGGTCAGTGATTCAAAGCAGTTCACAGATGGTAACAAAGACAGTAAAAGCAATGATAGCCCTGGAGCAGCTGATGAGATATCTTTTGAGAAATATCTTTGTTCTTTTTACTCTGGTTGTGAATTAGATAGTGGTTCAAAAAGAATTGTAGACAGTGATGAAGGCAATAAAAGCAATGATAATCCTAGAACAACTGATATTCTGTTGATGACAAAAATATTCCAGTCGCAACTGGTTAATGATATTTGAAACAATGGGCGTCTGTTTTGTAATGTCTATCAATATATTCTACTAACATTGGTCAGGATATTACTTGATGTTAACAGTATTTATGAAGATATCAATGACAAATTCTACTCAAAAACACTCTTGAAAACGAAGATAGCAGTCCAAATTGTGTTGAAACAGAGTGGCTAAATTTGTCTCCAATGAGTGCAAAAACTACCTAGTATGCCCATGAGTGTCCAGTGCCTCTTTTCAAGGGAGCAGGGAGCAGAAAGATATATTTCAGGTCAGGGGAAAATGTATATATTTTGAAATATATCTTAGTGGCAACATTGTTACCAGCAAAGAATAATACAATCTTTTTTTATGGGTGCATCAAATTGGAGTTACATAAAACAATTGTATAACACCATTATCCTTTATCAACTATTTGGTTCCAACTCTCACTCATCTCATCCTAGGGTGAAGAGGCTTAACCTGGGTGGGGGAGAATGCCCCATTTTGCCCCCCGACCTTGGAGTATATATGCCAGCACACAAGTTGAAACCTGAAGCCCCCCCAAAATCTGTGCACAATGAAGGGTTGACTAATACTTTGGGTATAAAATGTGAACCCTTCCTACAGAGTCATAAACAAGTAGAATGGTCTGATGTGCACTTCTTAACGTATCTCCTACGGTCTGTCACAAATATTTCCAACTGAAACTCATTTGTGGTAAAATTTATTCACCACAGAAATGGTACTAAAATAGGAATGAGTTACCATGCAGACAGTAATAAAATAGAAACGATCACCACCACACACCATTTTGAATAGCCAATGATCTGCAAATACTGAAATACTGAACTTGGTAGAAATGGAAGGGGTGCTTACTTATTCTGCTTTCAACATTGCAGTTCACTGAGATATTTTAAATAGGAATTGGTTTTTCATGAGGTACTTTTGCTTCTATCTTGGAGGGCCGACTGAAATGGCAAATAGAAGACTGAATTAACACCTTAATATTTTGGTGTTTACTTCCTTGTCAACTTATATGCTGGCATATATGATGTGATCAGTTTGATGTGGAAATGATAACAAAACTGGTTTCACCTTATAAGCATAATATGTAATAATATATCATTGTTATCATCACCATCAGCCTTTTAAGGTCAATTGCTGGACATAGACCTTCCCCATGATTCGCCAGACCTCTCTATCATGGGTGTTGCAGAGCCCATACTTTCTGGATCAGTCTAGTTCATCACAACATCATATTTTGCCAGACGCATTTTTGCACATGATCTCTGGGGATCCATCTTGTGAGCCACAATGTCCAGTGGTTGTTTGACATTCTTGCATCATGACCAGCCACTCTCCATTTGAGTTCTCTAATGGTTCCTATGATATCTCTGACCCCTGTGATATACTGTGCTCTTGTGAGTACGGTCTTCTCTTGTGCATGTTGCATGGTTCTTAGCTTGTGGGTCAATATTTTGGTTAGGTTCCAGGTTTCAGCTCCATTGGTGACTTTCAGGAGAATGTTTTGGTTGTATACCATTTTTTAGGATTAATGGAAATGGTTCTTGAAGGTTGTGCTGGTTCTACTAAAACTTTCCATCCTAGAGTGATTCTTTGCTTGATTTCCTCTTCTTTTGAGAATTTCATGGAGATCACTGATCCTAAGTATGTATACTGGTCTACTTTCTCTGACTCTTTATTTTCAATTCTGATTGTTATGCCTTTGTCCTCAATTTGTTCATTGAACATGATACGTTTTCTTTACTGAAGTTCATCCAAAGGACTCAGAAAATCTAAGGTTCCTTTTGTAGTCACTGTTCATTCTGATTCCTTTGTTTTCCCAGTCTAGGTTTCAGAAGATCATCTCAAAGTAAGCTGTGAAGAGTTTGGATGAGCTGGTATTGCCTTGTCTTACTCCCTGCTTGAACTGAGAAGGCTCAGAGTCTTTATATAGCCTGATCAAAAAACTTATGTTGGTAGATATGCTGCAAGACTTCAACATACACTAGATCTATGCCTTGTTTTATGACGGTACCAATGACCTTGGGGATTTCTACTGATTCAAGGGCTTTTTTGAATATAACAAATGCTATAGTGAGTAGTTTTTATATTCTGCTTTTCTCTCTTAGTTGATTTACCAAATGGAGATTTTTCTATGGCAGAGTAGCTCTTTCTGTAAGCAGTCTGTTTCCTTGGTTGATTCTCATTTGTGTTTGGTGATTTGGTTAGTGGTCACTTTGGTGAAAAGTTTGTCGATGCAGTTTAGGAGGCTCATTGGCCTATTATAGTTTAGATCTTTTGGGTTCCCCTTGTTATATAATAACTTTATGATCACAGTGTTCCAATCTTCTGAGACTTTGCTCTGTTTAAGGCATAAATCGAATAGAATGGCCAATTTCCTTGTGATGACTTTACCTACTTTTTGAGTAGGTTTGTAGTGATCTTATCTGGTCTCGGTGCCTTCCCTTTTTTTGTTTGTTTGATGGATTGCTTCAGCTTCCACGGAGTAACTTCTGGAAAATCTACAAACTGATTACATGTAACTTATATATCTAGTTTGTACCATGCGTTGCTTATTTGTTTTTGTAAATTTCTTGGGTTCACTTAACAATCCGTTCCCTGTCCGTTCTTAGGTCTCCATTTTCTTTGAGCACACTGGTTGTTTGTGTCCTTCTTGAACAGAGAGCTTTTTTAATAGCTTTGAAACCTTTATCCTTTTCCAGAATGCTTTCAATGACTGCTGTTGTGTATCTTCTTTTATCTTCTCTTCATTTCTTTTGGATGGTTTTGTTCAATTCGGTTGCTTCAATCTTTTCTTTTCTTGTTGTTGGTGGCTTAAGATTTCTGCAGTTTTCCATGAGTTTCTTCTTTTCTTTACAGAGTTTACTGTTGTTTGTTTGCACTTGGGCTCAAACATAATGACGGCTTGTATTAGAGGAGTTGTTATTTTGTCATTGAGCTTTGTGATATTCTCTTTTGGTTTGGTATGGACTTCATATTTGTTTTTCAGTTTGAGCTTGGATGATCACGTGAGATCTTTTTGTAAACTAAAAGGTTATGATTTGGCATGGAACATATTTCAACAACAACTAAAAGATAGAATTATGAAATTATTTATCCAGCAAGATTATTAGAATTATCAGTCTCGAATTAAGGAAAAATCAAATATATATACATCGTATGAAATATTTACAAGTCAAAGTCCTGATGGTATCCCTTTTTTCTCCCTAGGATTTTTTTTGTAAGTAAAAAGGTCTTCACTTCAAGATTTGTATGAGTTTTTAGATAAATTTTCCAGAAATATTTTGTAAAATCAATAAACAAAGAAATAAGCTAGATTCAAATTATCATTTATTTTGTTCTGCCAAAAAATATAACAATGGCCATGTTATTCACACCTTCACTAGATTAAACAAAATCACTAGTAGGCTGTTTGAGAGAGTTGTTTCCTGGCTGCATAACCTGGAACTGAAGGTTCGTCAGTTGACGAGTTTGAGAGCTTGTCAAGTTTTAGTTTGAATAAGTCTGTTTTGACACCTGTTATGTTTTTGATGAGCAGTGGTAAACCATTGAAAATTTTAGGATCATGTTTGGCAAGGCCATTTTCTCTCAGACTCATCACTTTGCAAATGTATCTTTGGATTTTTAGAAGGAGCATGATACAATTCTTAGTTCTTAATCTGGGTTAGACTAAGCTCACTGTAAATTTTGGAGATATGTCTTCCAAGATTTTTCAAATTTAGATTATGGAGTACCTTTCATGTCTTCGTTGAATGGAATAAAGGTTCAGGTACTTGAACCTCTCGCAATAATCAAAATGTTTAACTTCCATAATTTGTGAAATGAAAGTTCTCTGTATTCCCTCAAATTCATTAATTCTTTCTTGGTGTCAGAGACACACAAGTAGGGAACAATAGTCTAGCTTCAGACTTTTAAAAAAATTGTTTTATTTACTCAAAAAATTATTTCATAGCATTTTTTAACATCAAGTAAAAGAAATCATAATATTTTTTTGTTCTTATTCATAAACAGCAAGTGCAAAAATTTCTAATACATTGCAATAAATTCAATTCAACATCTTCACACATCTTAAAAATTGACTTTTTTGGGACCAAAGATTAAAAGTACAAAAGTTTTTTAAGATATTGAAACAAAATTGAACTTTTGAATTATAAGTGCAAAAATCAGAGATCTTTTGTCAAAATTGTGTTTATTTTCAAGCTGTATGAGGATGTTGCAGTAAACTTTTTGAAATGTATTAGATACTTTTTGCTCTCATCGTAGATTATTAATCAAACATAAATTATCCTGTTTCGACTCGAAGTTAATTTGCAAGAAGTTATTCTGTTCCTGTCTCTTTATATTGTTAAATGGGAAAATGTTCACATTGTATGACTGTTTTCTGATTATTGACTAGTAGATCTTGCAACAAAGAACCAGTTTTCTTATGGATCTCAATGAAGAATTACCAGTAGAACAACTTTGTATTATTGAGAGATCAGCAAGGATTGTCCCCTATTTGTCTTCACCATTTGTGTACTTACAGTATTTCTATTCATCTTTTCTGAATGTCACTCTCGGACAGGTAGGTAGGGCTCACCTGCTCAAAAGGCTGTGTCATAAAATGCAATACTTATTCATTGATTCCAATTAAGTGAGATAGATTGAATGTGAAGAGCAAAAATAAGGCCTTATCGATTATTTGTTCTGCTGGCGTGGCTAAAGGTTCCACATCAAACAGAATTCAACTGATGGATATACAGTTGAATAAATATGGTTGCTGTTGCCTTTGGTCGTGGAAAAAAGCCGATAAACTACACATAGATAAACTCATACAATGGCCTGATGGATAAAAGCATTTTGTTTAAGTGCTTCTAATTACCTGGTGGTTGTTAGTTCAATCCTTGGGTTAAGCAGTGAAAGTCATGTACTCTGGTTTGGTGGAAAAATCGAAAATGTCATCACAAGGGAGAATTACTGATACAAAATACTGGTTTACTAAGTTACTCGATAGAAGCTGTCAAATGAATAATGTCTTTGGGTGGCATGTCGTGCTGGGAGAGATCATTTGAATAATTAAATGATAAAAGTGGTGATCGATAAGTGAGTTACTTCTCTTGCCTTCTGTTGGGCAGGGATCACTTAGAAAGTCAATCTTTTTTTTAAAACAAGCATGAATGCTGCACAGACACAAATTAAGGAACCAATTCAGCAAACACTTATATTGAAAATTGAACCTCTA
Source organism: Thysanoteuthis rhombus (assembly GCA_963457665.1). Lineage (NCBI taxonomy): Eukaryota > Metazoa > Mollusca > Cephalopoda > Oegopsida > Thysanoteuthidae > Thysanoteuthis > Thysanoteuthis major. The sequence continues at coordinate 62,864,002 of OY735207.1, forward strand.
CTGTAAACCTAGAGGGGGATGCTTAATTTTTCAGCTATCTATTTTCATTGGCGTGGCTTGTACATACAATTCATGGCCAGCCAGTCAGCCAGCCAGTCAGCCAGCAAGCCAGCCAGCCAGCCAGCCAGCCAGCCAGCCAGTCAGTCAGCCAGCCAGCCAGCCAGTCAGCCAGTCAGCCAGTCAGACCATGTTGATAGTTATGGTTGATGGTTTCTAATCATGAAGCATGGACATTGGAATGAAAACAATTTACCCACATGGATTGAATCGAAGATTCGGTTCCAAGTTGCTAGAAGGTTACCAATTCCAACAAACATCTCAAGAAGCCAGAAGATACAATGGGCAAAACACATGAGGACACTTGTTCATATTCATAAATGTATAATAATAGTTTATCATTTCAGACACTCAGTAGAAAATGAGTAAACATACATGTATACATAGAAAGATTGATATATACACATATATAAACATGGTCATGTGCGTGAGTATTTGAATACATGTATATGTAATTATGAATGCATTATATTGTTTGAAACTATTCAAAATGACCTCCTGTTACTATGTGAATAATGTGTCACTTGGTCTGAATAGTGTGAATAGAATAAACAATTAAAGAAAATGGGGTTTTCTTTAGTTGTTTATACTATTAATGGTGTCCAGGCCAAGTGACATATTCTCCATGTCATAACGTAGTCTGTACTATTATACATTCATTTCTTAATAAAATGCATATATATATTTATATATGTGTAAACATTGAAATTAACAAAATGAACGGTGAACCAAGTTAAAATTGCACGAAGAGCCACAGAGAGAGCAATGCTAGAGATAGGAAAAAGATCAACTTGGATCTGGGAAAGAATCAGTGTGAAGGATATTGTATAAGTAATTAAGCCAGAAAAATGGAGATGGGCAGGGTGCATAGTGAAGGCAAAATACCAACCAATTGGTACCCCTGAGACAGTAAATGCAGTAGGAAAAGACCTGGCATAAGATGAAGGGATGAGATGGAAAGACATGGCAAGGATCAGTGTCATGGAAGGAGATGGGAATGGCCTTTTTCCAGCAGTGGACTCACAACATCTGATGATGAGGATGATAATGATGATGATGTGTGTATGCATGTATGTAGGTACATCAATAAGTCTGCAGCATACTAATTCCAAAAGCATTTATTTTATACGAGAAATATCTATCAAACTCAAAATCAGATTTCTTTAAAAAAATTTTTAGATGAGGGAATATCATAATATAAAGTTTTTTTGGACTTATGTCCTCATCTTGACAAATTTTTTGAACACAGTGTTTCAGCCGTTGTACCCTAAGGCCCTCTTCAGATGATACAAAACAAATTCATCTACACATTAACTGAAGTACAAAATGTCAATTACACAAGAAAAATTCAATAACGTCTCATTTTTACATTTAAAAAAATTAATTTATTGATAGTAAAAATGAAAAAATGAAAAGAATAATTTCTGATTCATAACCTTCTTATAAAGAACATGTTATCATTATTCCCGTGTTTTTTTCCTGTTCGTACCACTGAGTGACATTTGTACAGTACCTATTTCCCTAGTGAGATTTTTTTTCTGGTAGAGATATTCAAGTTCATCATTTGTGTTGAATCTCAATGTAAGTATCTGCTGGTAGAGATATACTAAGTTTATCATTTGCATTGAGCCTTCATGTAACTATAAGGAATGTTTGGAGTAAATAAGACACTGTTCAACTGATCATCCTCAATGGATACTGGCAATTTTTTACAATGAGTGACTCATTCCTGATTGAAAAACCTCCTGAATAACTCTTGAACAATTTGACCTCCACCAAACACTGTGTATATTCAATCGTATGCTTCTGCTACTTTACTTTAATGTATGAATTTCTACCTCAGACAAGCTCTAACAATTTCTTTTTTGGCTGCCATTTTGATTTTACTCATTACTATTGTAGGTATACTCTTTTGACAGTCAACTGCTAGTAAATGATATATGAAGGTTCCATGATACTGAAAATGCTTATGGACTGTTAGCTTTTGAAGAGTTCATCATTTTTTCTTTTTAAGAGAACATCAAAAACCAGCCCATTTTGTCATCTGATTTTACTGTTTATACATTTGCGTATTCACACCAGTAGTGTCTAGTGGTTGTCAGTGTGGATCAAGTGACAGCACGTGTCTTCAATCAAGCACTCTCTTTGGTGTGGACAATCTCAACTCTTCCATCAAATTCCAAGTCCTACAATTTCATGACTCATATGTTATTCCTACAAGATAACTGATGGCAGGTATGGATTACCGAGACTAATTTTTAAGTTGGGCACCTTGCTGTGGAGCATTGGTTAGCAATGTGGTGTCACAGAGCATAATGGCTACAGTCAGTTTGATCCTCACTGAATGCTCCATATTTATGACCTTGTGCCAGTCTAAGCTAGTTTTAATTAGATAAGGAAATAAACCCAACTTTCAATAAGATTAGTGAAAACAGATCCTTCACGTGATAAAATTTTCGATTTTTTATAAAAGCTCAAAATCATTGAATAACCCAAACCAAAAGTAGAAGAAAAAAAAGAAAAAGCATGACTAAATCACTTTGATGAGATGATCAAGCTGTTAGTAGAAATCATGTTAGAGTTTATTTAATAAACATTTAGAGATCAAATATTTTCAAATGCACCAAATGATCAAACCTTTGATGAAATCTTCAGAGAAGAAGATAAAAATGTCAAATAAAATGGCCTCAAAGATAAGGTGGAAATAGTATGAAAACAAAATCTGCAAAGAGAGAGAAAACCAAAGATGAACATGAAAGGCTATCAATAAACATTTTATTGAACCATGCTTCTATTTTCTCATTGATTTTCGCTCTGATCAACATGATTAGAGAAAAAAAAGGTAATCACTGGATTTAGATCGACTTAAAAGTGCTGCAGGATTTAAATGGGATTTCTAATTGAGTTGCCCTTGTTTTTGGCTTTTATTTTCAATTTCCTTTTATACACATTCTTTTAATACACATTTCAGAATTTGTCCTTTTGCTATTGATGAATTACAAACCGTCAACCAAAACTGTCAACTTGTTTCTCCAGTTTTGAAGTCGGTTTGGCTGGCTGACTGGCTGGCTATGTATGTAAGTATGTATCATACATACATAGATACTGCTAGAGGGTTGAAAATTTAAACATTTACTCCTTGTTATGTCAAGAAAAAAATTTTTTTTTGTTGCTTTCAAAAGTTCCAACTTAATAATATGGGGGGGGGCTTAAAATGTAAATCTTTGCTAAATTGGTTTAGTTTATGTCCACCCACATTCATGGTTGTTTTTTTGAAATTCAGACTTTTTAATGTCCAACAAAAAGAACTAGAAGTAACTTATTCATTGATAACCCCCTTTTCCAAAGTTAGATTGATCACCTCCAACACAGCATGTGTGACAATTTCATGTATTACATGACAGTTTAAACTGACACATAACTGTTTCTATTGACTGTAACCAGACCTGTTTTAATTCATTTTTTGTATTTTGTTAAATTGAAGGACATTTATGGAAGGAAATTAAAAAGGAATCAAAAGAAACGTTTCCAGCCCTGTAGCTCTAGTAGTATAGCCTGTAAACATGATATATACATAGACTGCCAACTAGCCATCCAGCCATCTACACCTGCTTAAAAACTGAACAAACCTATGTTGACAGTTTTGGAGACGGATGGTTGATGTTTTCTAATAACTGTGCTCTGTAAAATTATTGTTGTATAGGCCTTATTGTAAATTCATATGAGTGTGCTTTCTCCAACATCCTAGCCAGGGCAATAAAATGGGGTGAGCTAAGACACTCATGGCTCATTTCAATCAAGTCCCACCCTGTGTATGAGGTTAAATTGATACAATTATATCTTGTACTGTAACCTTTGTTTCTTTTTTATTGTTTTCATAGTATGCCTTTTGTGTCTGACACTTGGATTGACTCTCTATGAGTTGAGATGTTTATATTGTTCTAGGGCATTCTGTGTTGTTTTTGCTCAACTACATATGTATCTTTCGTATGCATCGACTTAATCAAATTATTGCTGATAAATATTGAATTGTTGTATTTTCATTCAGGCCAAACCGTAACTCATATTATTTAATGCTTTGTTACCTTTTGGTCTTGTTTTCTCTTGTTCAAGACAAGTCGGGTCAAACAGGGCATTAGTGCCCCCCACTGGATCAGGCCTTCTCTTTGAGGTTGGGGACTTGAAAGTTGGAATCTAATAGTCAATAAAAGATAATGGTGCAGCGTAATTGTTTTATGTAACCCCAATCTGATGTTCCCATATAAAAAGACTGTATCATTATTATTTGTTGGTGCTCATTCCATTGTGTCATCCCAGGGTCAGGTCATTCCGAATATAACCTTTTGTATCCCCCTGCGAATATATGCTTTTGCCCACCCTCCCTTGTGAAAGTGATCGCAGATGCCCATGCTCACAGCCATATCTGGAGAACCAACTCCTCATAAGTGCCTAATTGCTGCCCAATTTGTCCACGCTAATTAATTTTGGAAGAAATCTCAAACACCAGCTCACTTATTGGGATCCCCCCGACTGATTAATTCTGAAGAGTCTATTTCTACTCTCTGCTCCCAAATAGTTTGAAAGGGGGGACATCTACAGATTTGTCAAAATTTTCCCATCAAAACACAACTATCAAACAATGTGAGAAGAACTCTTGGTTAACCAAGTTTTATTGTTTCTGCTGATTTCAGTGATTTTAAAATTTCAGACCACCAAAAAACTTTTCAGTTCAATTTTTCTTCAAAAACAAAATAATTTTTTTGTTCCTGTCAATACTGTATGTGTTTATGTCTCATTTGCCTATCACATCCATACAATAGATCTTTCTTGAGTTACTTAGGTTTTGTGCTGATCTTACTAAATTATGTGGTGGCTATAGTTTCATGCTCCCCGCACCGAGCTTAATCCAACCCACCCACTCGACAAATTGTGACAGATTTTCCAACACACCTTGCTATTCTGCCCCCCACCCTCTCCTCAGCAATTAGATGCCTGAGAGTGCTATTCATGAATTTCGACCATCAGACTGTCTTCAAGAGTGAATTGTTTTGGCATTAGCATCAATCCTTTAGTGGTTAAGATTATCTCCACATTTTTCTGACATTGGTTACAAAGCATCGCCTTCTATTTGGCTTTAAATCAGAAGAATAAAGAAAAGGAATACAAGTGTCATCTCTACCCAGTTGAAATGGCTGTTAAGATTATGGGGATAATGATATACTCTCTGAAAAATATCAGTTGACAAAATAAAGATGTCCAGAAATTGGATGAGGTGACAGAGAGCTCATGATTAAAAAGATTGCTGAATAGCACACACGCACCCCACACACACATACACACATGCACATAATACTCTGTATGGCTGATAATGGTGGGTGTTGTCTGTAATAATGTGTTTTGGGGATGGTAAATGCTTTTAGAAGCATCTTGAAAAATGATTCTTTGCATCCATTGTCGATATACTATTTTGAGAGAGCCCTTGTGGTGTCAAAATTGTAAATCTAAATTTGTTGCTAAAATTCTTACAGTAGTCCCCCTTTAGTATGGTGGGATCCAAGAAAGACAACCACGTTATAACTGAAATGTGGGTAATCAAAAGTCAATTCTGAGTGCCAAAAAATAAATCCACCATTGAACAAAGGTGTTTCTATTATGTAAATTTTTATTTGGACTTTTGTCCTCATCTTGATTCATTTCTTGTACGCAACGTTTCGGCCATTGCATCCTATGGCCATCTTCCGGTGTGGGTGCATTTTTGACCATCGAAGGGTGGGTTGTCTCATCAATTGTTTGGAATGTGTATATTCCTCTGTTTAATTTTGGGTGTGATTGATTTTTTGGTCCCACTGCTGTTGGTGGTAAAGTTCAAAGAAAACTACACATAATGATATTCCCTTATCTAAAAGATTAAGATACAAAAGATGTTTTCCTCAGAAAAACGTACAAAACACCATGAAATTAAATGATAGTTTATTGAAAATTGAAGAAATGTAATATTTTAGTTATGTCAAGTAAGTCATTTGATGGCGTTCTGTTTTTATTCCTGATTTTCTGGTTGGGCTTGGCATTTATAAGCTGAAATGTTGGGGGCCATCATCAACCCACCTTATATTGCACACTGCGCAATACCAAACCGAGCTATCTTGAGGGATGTCTCTATTTACTAAGCTAAGCTTAGTACAGTATAAGGAAGATTCTGTCAAACCAGTCTTCCAAGTGCTTAGAAAATCAGCTTTTGTATTCTTGACTTCTACCCAGGATGCAGTGCTGGATTTAGATATGGCTGAGTGGGCTGCAGCCCAGGGCCTCATACTCCTGGGGGCCGAAGCCCCCTAAGAAAAAATACCATCATTAATTGTATTTTATTTCTAACAGTAAAAAGCAAGAGCATACCTAGGCTAAATGATGTGAAAGCGCAGATTGAGATTTCAGATGCACTTTGATGGGAGTGTCAAATGCATTTGGCCTTGATTTTAGTTTGTTTATAGTGTAATGTGGAAACATAGCTGTGAATTTTCAGTGTGAAAGTCTTCATTAATTCCAGACTTTTGTTAACTTATTAGGGATTATTAATTTAGAGTCAATCCTTTTATCAATGTTTAAATTTCAGCCATGTTCTACTTTCATTGAGTTGAAAAGAATCAGATTTAATTTCACATGATCAGATGCTATCAAGTTTGGACCTTCCAAGGTCTCCTGGCCCAGGGCTCCCAGTTACTTCTATCCGGCACTGCCCTGGATGTCACATATTTATGGCATTGAAGTTTTGAATTTTGTCGTGCAAAATGAGAAAACAAAAAAGATAGGTATTTACTAAGCTCAGCTTTGTCTGGCAAAAGGTTATCATTTTTGGAGACCCAATATGGATTGAACTTAAAGCATCAAAGTTGGTGGTCCTTTTTCAGAGAGTGTGCCCTCATTAAGCGATAATCTTCTAAAAAGAAATTTCATGTGATCATAGGAATTTTGGAACAGCTGATTATCATTTTTATTATATTTGTATTTTATAAAATATTTTATGCTGAAGGAGAACAAACTGTTTGAAAGAATTCTTTAAAAAGTCTGTTTAGATGATCAAAAACTGATATGACAGACGATAAAATAAAAGTTGTAGAGTTTGTTTAATAAAATCTAAAAACAAAACATCATATCTCTTGTGTGCCAATAAAATATTTTTGTGTGCCACAAGTTTGCCACCCCTGCATTACCCTGAATAATAATTCAATAGACTATCATACTTACCATTACAGCAAGGTACAAGGCCACAAATATGGAGCATTCACTAGGGATCAAACTCATTATGTAATCATGGTTCACAAGACAAACTTGCTAAGCACTATTCCACTATGAAGTACCCCCTACTGGTAGTCACCTAGGGAGTTGAAACATGGAACCTAACAAAAAGTTTGACCCGGTAACTGAGAACCATGCAACATGCAATTAAAAAAATTATGCTCAACCTCACATGGAGAGATTACAAGACAGCACAATATATCAGGGAAAAAAAAGAGTCTGAGACATCATAGAATCCATCAGAAAACTCAAATGGCTATGGGCTGGTCATGTTGCAAGAATGGCAGACAACTGCTGAACATCACAGCTCACAACATGGATCCCCAGAGATCACTCGCAAAACCATGGACTGGAAGAGTATAAGATGGGAAGATGAACCTGACAAGTTCAGAAATTATTGGCTCCGCAACACCCATGATAGAGAGGGGTGGGGATTCTGGGAAAGGTCGATGTCCAACAACAGATGATAAAAGACTGATGATGATAATGAATTTTAAAACTCAAGAAGTTGCATGGGCCGTTATGACTAAACAAGAGATGAAAGTCAATTGGTTCAAGCTGAACCGGTTCCAGCCAATCAAACGCAAATTTGTAAAAGTTTGCTCCGGCCAAGAAACGCTTACTGGGTATTGATGGTTTATTGATTGGGATGTTGAAAATGGCCTGAAGAGCAGCAACATTTACATCAAAGTCATCTATCTATAAAAACAATTCAAAGGATCAATCTATGTTGTTATATGTTTGATAAATGTTAAAATCTATTGTTTTAATTTTTTTTTAATCTCATGAAGCCTATCAAGAAATTTTCTGAATTTCTCAGATGCGGGAATATCATTGTGTAAAGTTTTTTGCAGACTTTTATCCTTGTCTCGGTTTGTTTCTTGAACGTAACATTTTGGTAGATGTACCCTATGGCTATCTTCAGGTGTATTTTTGATCATCAAGACGGGGAGGGACCATCTTGCCGATCAGCTTGAACACGCCTATTCTGCTGTCTAATTTCAGGTGTAGTTGATTTTTGGTCCTGAGCACTGTGATAGGTTGTAATTGGCATCATTGACCCAAAAAAGCCCCCCCCCCTCACCCACCCCATCAGACAAATACAAATTTCTGATATCATATTCCAAGCGATTACCAAGACAGGCCTTCCGCTGAATAGTAAGAAATATGAAACATCTATCTAGAAAGTATCCAACCTTTTTTTGAATATTGCAAGAGCTATTTGTGTGCCCTTAATGTTACTTGGCAACCATTTAGAGAGGACCTTATTGTGCATGCATGAACAGACACTCTCTAATGAGATTATAAAGAAGTAAGACGCTATTGAGTGAGGTGTACTGTGTGACCATCACATTCACAATGACCGTCTGAGAATGTCAACTGAAATTGTCAACATGGGATTCTGTAGTCTATAAGCTGATCTGGCTGGCTATGTATGTATCACATGTTTGTTTTTTCACTATATTTTGGACGTTTTCCGGTAGAAAATGTCAGTGATGTCATAAATAGAATTTATTCTGACCAAATTTGTTTCTTGATGGAATTTTTTTTTTATACATGACTTCAAATTTTAACACAGCCCAACAATGAGAACAAAGAGTAACATATTCCTTGATTATCCCTTTTTCCAATCTTTAAATTTATCCCCCCCAACATGGTAATGTGACGGTTTCTATTGAAGGACCAATTCAGTGTTTCACTATTGTTTGTTTTCCCCTTGTTTTCTCTCTCTCAACTGAAACTGCAGAGGAGAATTCATGGACGCATTTGGACCAACAATAATGTTTTCTCACCAGTTGTGCATCGACGAATGAAAGGCCCCTCTGAAAGGGATTTATTCAATTATCAGTCTTGTCAGAATAATGCATTGAAAGTAATGACTGGCTTTCTCAGCTACGTCCGCCAACTGCCATTTTCCTACCCGACCCCCAACCTCCATATAATTCCCGCTAACACCTGCATTTAAAGGGAGCTAACACCACTTTTCAGGGTTCTTGCGCCATCACTTCAAGGAACAGGTCAGGCTCATCACTCGATAGAAACTGCCATGCAACCAACATCTTTCAGCAGCATGCCATATTGCGGATGATTGATTTAAGAATTGGAGTAAAAAGAGGTGATAAGTTACTCCTCCTACTTTTGTTGGGCTGGGATCAATAAAAGAGTCTGAATGTAAGGAAAGAACAACCATAAACGTACATAACGAAATGCACTTAAAAACCTTCGTAGGGAAAGGAATTTTCAAAAAACAAAAAAAGCCCCTTATTCTCTAGATATAATAAGGAGTAAATGCTTAAATTTCCAGACTTCTAGCTACATTGGTGTGGCCTATATGCATGATTAATACGTACGTATCCAGTCAACCAGCCAGACCAGCTCAAAAACTAACAAAACCTATGTTAGCAGTTTTGGGGACAGTTTTGGTTGACAGTTTCTAAGAGATAAATCTCCAAAAAATAAGAAGACAAACTTGAGATAAAAAAATGTTCTGAAGTTGCATTATGGAAGGTTTTTTTTTCAAAATATACAGGCTGCCCCCAAAACAAAAGGAGATTCATTTTAACGACTGATAATTTTCTGACATCTTTTCGTTGTTCAGGTTAAAATCAACCGTAAGAATGAAGATAATAGAAAAAAAAAGATCTTATCAAACTCCAGTCGGAGGCTGGAGTTGATTTGGTTTTTCCACCATAACAAGAACAATCCTCATTTGAAAGAGTAAACTCATTCTCTGTCCCATCACATTGAACCAAACTGATACATGAAATTAACATTTCACTACAGCTATTTGAAATCAAAACCAAATGATCTGTAGGCAGTTCTGAGCCAAGCTGACAAGTCTAATATAAGTAGAAATGCAATACACAAGGGCTTATTTCATTCTAATAAATAAAAACATTTATAAAATTAACATTTACTGACCATGATTTGGAAATTATCAACATAAAAAGCTTATTTCATTCTAATGCATAAATACATTTATTGAAAATATATACATTTTTGTAATTTTCTATTCATTGTTTATATAATACAGAAGTTGCAGTGATTATCTTTAGTCAGAATGGAATCAAAGTAGGAGTGGAGTTTGACCCTGCAACAATCAAGCTTTTCTATTTAAAAGTGGTACTGGGAATAAGGAACTTCAAAGTCTTTTAGCATCTGTCATTGGATATAGACCTTCACAAGGATTCGCCTTACCTCTCTATCGTGGACATCGCGGAGCCAATACTTTCTGAACTTGTCTAGTTCATTTTGCCATCTTATACTCTATTGGCCTTGGTTATGCATTTGATCTCTAGTGATCCATGTTTTGAGTCATGATATTCAGATGTTGTCTGCCATTCTTGCAACATAGCCAGCCCATTGCCATTTGAGTTTTCTGATGGGTTTTATGATGTCTTGGACACCTGTTTTCTCCCTGATATATTATGCTGTCTTGTGATATCTCAATGTAAGGTTGAACATGATTTTTCGTGTGCAGGTAGAATGGTTTTCACTCTGTGGGTCTGTCTCTTGGTTAAGTTCTATGCTTCAGCTCCATGAGTGACTATTGGGAGGATGCATTGGTTGTATACCCTTCTTTTTAAGATAAATAGGATCTTCTTGTTTTTGAAGGTTGAACTTGCTCTGCCGAAGGCTAACCATTCTAAAGTGATTGTAGCTTGATTTAATCTTCTTTTGAGGATTTCATGGAGATCTGTTGTCCTAGGTAGATGTCGTGGTTTACTTTCTCCAGTTCTGTGTCTTTGATTTTGATAATTTCCGATGTGATTGTTGCACATGACCTTTGTTTTGCTAAAGTTCAGGTGTAGGCCAACTTTTTTGCTCTCTTGATTCTGTTCATCTAGCATCAGTTGGAGGTTGTGTAGGTCTTCTGCAAAAAGGGCGATGTTGTCCGCAAATCTGAGGTTGCTCAGATATTTGCCTTTTATTTTGATTCCTTTATTTCCCCAGTCTAGGTTTCTGAAGATCAGCTTGAGGCAGGATGTAAAGAGTTAGGGTGAGCTGGTATCACCTTGTCTTACCCTTCTTTTGAGCTGAAAGGGCTCCAAGTCTCTATGTAGCCTGACAAAGGAGCTGCTGTGACTATATATATGTTGCTGTAATTTGATGTATACAGGTCTATACATCAACCACCAAAGTCAGTGAATGATTAGGGGAGGGTTGATAGCGGTGATGTGGTACTAAAAAAGAAGTGGGGGAACATAGGACTGTCTGCTCTTGGAGGTGGGAGCTAAGAAATTTTCAAAGTTTAACCAATTTCTTAGACTTTCTGAAGCCACATAGGATGAGTATTTGACTGGATAATTTTTCTTATCAAAAAATTGAAAAATTCAAATACAGGCCTCGCAATCACAGTCAACAGTTGAACAACTGTAGTTTGAAATTTTGAAGTCATGTAAAAAATTTTTTATTGTCAATTAAGTATCAAGTGGAGAATCACCCTAGGATGGCAAGCCTTTGGCTGAGCAAGCTCAACCTTCAAAAACAAGAAGATCCCATTTATCCCAAAAAGAAGAGTATACAACCAATGAATCCTTATGATAGTCACTTATGGAGCTGAAACATGGAACCTAATCAAGAGACCAACCTGCGAACTATGAAACGTGCAACGTGCACATGAAAGAATTATGCTCAACCTCACATGGAGAGACCACAAGACAGGGAGAAGACAGGGGTCAGGGACATCATAGAATTCAATAAAAAAACTCAAATGGCAATGGGCTGGCCATGTCACAAGAATGGCTGACAACTGATGAACTTCATGACTCACAACATAGATCCCCAGAGATCACATACGCAACTGACGCTGGCAGAGTACTTGATGGAGTTAGACAAATTCAGAAAATACTTGCTCTTCAACGCCCACGATAGAGAAGTGTGGCGAATCCTGAGGAAGGTCTATGTCACACGGCTGACATTAAGAGACTGATGATGATGATGTGATATGGTCAGAATGAATTCTATTTATGACATCACTGGCATTTCCCACAGGAAAACATCTAAAACAGAGTAAGATATCCAAAATCATCTAGTTATTTGAGAATCTAGATTTTATTAATAAACCTGTCAAAATAAGGACCCCAAGAAGTCCAAAAAGCTTTTTTTCCGAGTTTGTAGACAAAATGGTATGGCCATGAGCACTGGGACATGCCAATAAATACAAGCACATATCATTAAAAGATAGAACCCTTCACCATCTTTGATGACTAGGGTTGTTCAATTGAAGAAATACATAGTGAGAGAAGACCTTTCCCATGTACAGATATATATGTATGTATATATATATATATATATATATATATATAAACCAAAAACTATTCTCTTTACACAAAAGCTGCAACTTATAATATACAATTTACTGATAAAAGAGAAGGGTCAAAAAGATCTGAGTACTAAAATATTTTTTGAGGGCCAGGAATAAGATCCAAGTAACCAATGGTATTTCAATATTCTCAATAGAGTCTGAGAGTTCTGGCCTTTGGTCAGAAACAGACTTGCTGTCTATCAGGTTGTCCCAGGTTTGAATGGTTGAAAACAAATTATATATAAAGAAAAACCTTTTAGGAGGATATATATACAATACATACATTACCAATGGAAGAACGAATCATTCAAATGTAATTCTTATTAATAGCAATGGCCACAGAATCTTAAAAGTCATAGAAATCGTAGCTCTTGGTATATAATTCAAGAACAGAAAAGCTTTTATAGAAAGTGGAAATGGAAAAACAATATCCAAAAGAAACCTTTATTTGAAAAAATTACAGTGCACAAAATAAGAGAACGGGCATACAATATCATTCCAATGATGAAGTTTACAAAATAAAAATTGATCTTTTGTGAATAATTTAACTAAATACAATTAGTACAGAGTATAGAGACTTTTATTAGCAATAACTTGAGCTCAACAACACCCACAGAATATTTTCCACAGATTGGGTGTTATTATTTTCATTCATCTTATAGTTTTTCCAATAAATTGGTTATAAAACTTTGGTTTCATTCCTTAACCTTGACTCCTGTTATCTTCCATTAGTTATTGATGGGATTGAAGTCAGGATTTGTGCAGGCCATCTTATGATTTCAATGTTCTCTTCTTCAAGAAGATATTTCACTCGTTCAGCAGTGAGACAGAGGACATTGTCCAACATAAAAATGGCTTGCTGGTTGGGACACATTTGGAGAAAAGGAGCGGCATGTGGCTTCACTAAGTTTAGATACACATTATCATTTACTGTTTATTATTTCTCACAATATGTCCAACACATTCAGAAGAGACCGTCCCTCCTACCATGACTCTTCCTCCTCCCATCTTAGCAGATTTTCAACACATTTTGGTTTAAGTCTGTGGCCTGTACAATGTCCAACTGTCTGCCTTCAATTCCAACTAAATTGAATTTACTTTCATTGCCAAAATGAACTTTACACTGATTTTCATCTTTTCAAACAACATGGGCTTCTCTATATTCTAGACAAACCCTATTCCTTTCCCCTATGATAGGTGTAGTAGCTGAGGAATAAGCTTTCAATCCAAATTCATTCAATCATTGGGCCACTGAATGGTGGCTTACCTCTTTAAGATCAGCTTTGATTTGTTTTGAAATCCCTGATGCAGTGTTGAAGGGATCATTCATGACTTGTCTTGCAATTGCTCTGTCCTCCCTAAATCTTGTCTTACATGGCTGTGCAGCATTTTTTGGGAACAGAAGATTTTGTTTCATCATACAATTTCTAAACTCTTGAAATCACACTCTTTAAACAGCACAGCTCTCTTGAAACTGCAGAGAAGGAAACACCAATAGTCTTCATCTTGACAATGTGTTGTCAAAGGTCTGCAGTCACTTTGACATGTTCTGACAAGTCTGGCAACTGATGCAACACTGAAAACATTGCCAGTTATTGTTTAGTGTGGTCGATATTACCATATGCGTGTGAGAAACTTGTAAAATGAAACAATGGATAAAGCTATTTTTTCATTTTGTCTACTGCATTTTTTCAAATAAAAGTTTTCTTCCAATATCTAATTTTCCAATACACACACACCCACACACACCCACCCACACACACACACACATACACACTCACACACATATTCTGGAAAGCTTTACAGGTCTAATTACTGAACACATTAACAAAACTTTTTCAAAAATCTTTTTGTGTCACTTCAGTTACTTATTTCCTAATATCTATTTATATAATTCATGTAATTTCTTCAGTATATATATATATATATATATATATATATATATATATATATATATGGGGGGGGGGTAAAGCCAAGTGGCTCAGGTTCCATTGTATATGAGACTACAATTTTGTCTCCATTTCTTGAAAAGTCCATTGTTTACTATAATTGTTGAGAGTGCTAGCCAGATGCCAAGGGATAGATTGGAGGGCTCCGACTGCCCAGCTAGTAACCCATAGCTGAAGAAAGAAGTGGATTCATGCCTTTCTCAAGGTCATTGCCATGGGGTAAATGCAAACTGTCCAAGCCAGTGTTTTTCAATTCTGATCATTCTATAATCAAAAATAAATATTTCAACAAAGAAGCTAAGAACTCATATTGCAATTTAGAAGCTACGTTCTTATCCCACAAGAAGAGATAACAAATCTGACAAATATGATGTCAAAAGAGTAAAAATTTAAAATCTGTAAATGGTGAGTTTACTGAATTTGTATGATAAGATATTATTGAAACGTCTAAATCAATTGTATTAAGGCTTTTATTTACGAATAGAGGAGTCTTTTTACTTTTGTCGTGACCTCTTTTTAAAAAAACATGTAAAATTTAATAATCTAAAGAAGAAGGAGATCGGCTTCCCCACTGGGGAATTGAACCTTCCCTTTTTTTTCTCCCTCATCTTTTTTTCATCTCCTTTTCTTTTTTCTCTTTTCACATGATCCTTTTTCTTTTTCTCTCTTTTCTTCTGCTCTTCCAATGTCCTTTTCATTCTCTGATCCATCTTTTTTCTTCTCATATATTCTCCTCCCACTGCTTCCTTTCATATCTGCTTTAGTTTTGCATTAGTTCCTTCTCCTCCTCCTTTTCTCTAACTCAACTCCCTCTTTCTTTTCCATTTTATTCCCCATCCTTGACTTTTCCTTGTTCTACTCTCATTTACACAGCCTTGCAACATTACAGGAATCCATTCTTGAAGAATTTTCAACCAACCTCCCGCAACTTTTTGCAATCATTTTTTAAAACCTTGCCTTAGACAACAAAACCTTTATTGCTATGATTTCAAAAACCCACTGAAAAACGTGTTTTTTTCTCCTTTCAAATTTATTGAATATGGATGACTTTTATGGGACCTTCTTGTGAATTTTATTATCTTTCCCCCATTTCCAAGCAATAAATGACCTTTTTTTTTATTTACTAAAGGAGCCCTGTCCCTCAATTTAATATCTTTTTTTTTGTATGCCATAGAGAGTTGCAACTAAGTAAAACATCCCAATTTCCATAATAGCGGTGCAAGGCTATTGAAAAATAATCCTGGATATTCAATAGTAAAAAAAATAATAAAACACCAGAACAGATCCTTTGAATAAGAACTCACATTTGCTGTTTTGATAAGAGCAATGACCTCTTGGTTTAGAGCAGTGTTTGGGGTCCGCAGGCCACTAGGGGTCAGTCAAGTAATGCTTGGGGTCTGCAGCAGTGTTCCTTCTAAACTTGACATCGCGAATCTTGTAGCAGAGAAACATCATCATACCGTCACATAGCTATCAAAAAACATTATTATCATACACAGGCCTGTACCATAATCAGAATTCAAATAAATGTAATCAGTGTAGAATACATTATACTCTTGAAGGTCAAATATTGTCCGTTATCATAGTTTGTTGACAATAGTTTTCAAAGCTTTGAAACCAATGGTTCAGATGACTAAGGCTCCATTTGAGTACCTCCTTAGGTGCTAGTTTGTCTCATACTATGAAGATCGTTAGAGTGCCAGGCCACACTTTCGTTCTTCATTGCAAAGGAAATTACTTGGCAGGACTGTACTTCTCTCCAAGTATCATGTGACACCAAGAACTGAGTTACATAGTACCAGTCGCAGGATACTATCCCTCACCTGACTGAACTTTTCACTCTAATAACCATCATGGCATGCCAGTGTTGAGACCCTGGTGAAGATATCTGTTAAAGGGACAGAGCCTGGGGATGAGTGTAAACTGGTGTGATTATTATCTGCACGGAAAACAAAATTGGCAAAGATGAGGCTGTTAGTTTGAAAGAATCAATGAATAACAGGACTGGTAATCACTCAATAGAAACCACAATTTGACCAATCTTTTTTGGCTGCATACCATGTGGGGGGTGATCAATGAGAAAAATGGAAAAAAGAGGTGATCAATGAATAAGTTACTTCTCGTGCCTATTGTTAGGCTGTGATCACTAACAAAGTCTCAATTAGAAAAAACAAAAAAAACATTTTTCTCTTTCATACGTAGCCAGCCATTCAGACCATCTTAGAAACTGAAGAAAATATCCTGTATTGACAGTTATGGTTGATGATTTCTAATAAGGAAAGTTTGTTTCAGAAGTACAGACAGAAAAAAAAAAATCTTTATAGTAATTGTGTGGTTGGCTCAGTGGTTAAGCAAATGATTTGAGGCCAAAATGTCTGTCAGAGAAATTGATACATTCAATTTTTAAATAGTATAACTGTATCTCAAACTGAGAACCATGCAATATACAAGGAGAGATCACAAGACAGAACACTATATTAGAGAAAAGACAGGAGACTGAGATATCATAGAATCCATTAAAAAGTCAGAAAATGATGGACTGGTCATATTGCAAAAATGAAAGACAACCGCTGGACATCATAACTCACAACATGAATATCTACGGATCAAATTTGAGATTGTGTGAAAAACTGGACAAGTTCAGAAAATATTGGCTCCACAATGACCATGATAGGAAGGTCTGATATAACAAGGGGGGATGCTAAAAGTCTGCTGTAAATGATGAAGTATGGTGAGGGCAGACTATTTAAAAAGGTAAAAATAAGAAATAAAGTAAACTCACCATCACAGTTGTTAATTGAACAACCGTTGCGTCAAAATTTGAAGTAAAAAAATTCCATTGAAGAATGATCAGAATGAATTTTATTTATGACATAAATAGCATTTTCTACAAGAAAACATCTAATATAGCGTAAAAATTTTTTTTTTTCTAGAATCTATATGTTATTAATAAATTCATTAAAAAAAACCCAAAAGGCCAAAAAACCTTTTTTCAAAAAAAAAAAATTTTTTTAGAAGGGTCAAGTGGAGTACTGATGCCAATTTTTTGCAATTGTTTTGTACTAAAAACCTTTGGCATGAATTGGTATATAACAGGGAAGTTGGAGCCCTTCAGCCCTGTAAGGCAGTCCATCTTGGAGATCAGGTTAGCACCACAACCTTGTGAAGTTATCTTAATTATTATTAAGACCAAAAACACTAAGGAGGAAAGAAAAAAAAGAGTATGGTGAACTTTTGTGCAGTCTTATTTGCTTGTACAGGTATCAGATTAAAAAAAGCTTTGCATGATTTTGATTTTGTTGGATCCTTCCTTTAGATACTTTGATTCAAAGATGAAGGATGCAAATCCAGCTTTACATTTAGAGTGTGATTTCATGGATGTAAGTGAGTTCCTGTCATTACCTTAAAAGTCAGGTTCCTTGCTTCACATCACAGACCATTACATGTGGCTTTATTTGGTTTTTAATCAAATCATCCTTGTAATAAAAAGGCATTGAGACTTTTTCCGTGTGTGTTGGTTTTCCTTCCGGGAAAGTATCCAACCATGTATTATAAAAGAAAAAAAGTCTGCCTTGGTCAATGGTGCTTCAGTCTCCTTCAAAATAACCTCCTTGGGATCTCAAGCACTTATCCCAAGATCAATTTGACTTTTTAAAGCAGTCTGCTTTGGCTGCCTAACCTGATTCTCTTTAATCTCGTCCACGATCTGGAATCTCTTTAGAAATACTGGAAGTTGCAGGGAGCCAATATTGAATGGTATTTAGGCTTGTTTTTTTGCCAAAAACCGTGCACAAAATGTGAGTAATGACTTGCTCAGTCATAGCGAATGCAAGTCACACAATACAATAGCTCACTCAAATGCTACTCACTGCTCACTGAATGACTCCATAGGAGAGAGTGTGTTCATGAATGTGCAGTAAGGCCCTCTCTGATTGGTTGCAGAGTTGCATCAAGCCTGCACAACTGGCTCTAGAGATATTCAAAATGGCTGCATACTTCTGGATAGACCTCATACATACTTATGTATTTGTTAAGATTTCAAAATGTGGCCTGCCTTGTGGCTGAAATAGTTATATATTTTCTATCAGGTTAGGGTTCAATCCTGAGTAAAAGCCAGGATTTCAAAATTAAATTTTAGGCAGGAAAGCCCTCCCCACTGGGAAGATTGACACAACACATTCTCCCTATCTTCATTTGGCCTTGCATTGTATTTAGCCAACCTTGGTGAATATTAAGATCAATTTAGTAAGCAAAAAATTTGGTTGAAATGGAAAGTCTGGAAGTAATTTTTAGCTTCAGATATGAAAAATATCTACTGGTTACTATCAGTAAATAAAGGAGATACAAAATATGTACTAATTAGTAAAGCAGAGCAGGGGAAAGGGACGATTTGATGTGAGTGACTACATGTGACCAAACTCAATGTGGCCGACTCAGTGCTAGGACAGTTTGATGCAGCATTTATTACACGTTTATCAAATGACTATAAAAGAATGATATTCAATAAACAAAGAATGAGTAGACATTACTTTGACAGTAGAATCAATTCATTTATAATTATAAGCTATTCCTTGCGAATATTCCAAAGGGGTCCTTTGTTTAGCCCTTAACTTGACGCTAGATTTTCATGTGTGGTATACTGGGAAGTAGTCCAGCATATTTATGAATAAATGCACAAAACTTTTCATATATAGATGTTCTATGTGTCCATGGAGAGAAAGAAGATTTGGAAAAATATGCGATAAACTTTATGTGAATAAATTGTATAGAACCTGGGATATAACTGTTTTAAAGCATTGTTTGCACCGCAAAACAGCGTTTATGTATAAATCTACAATACAATGGATTTTGGGATTTGTGTGAGGCAAGTTTTCTAACAAATATATCACCATTTATATTGTTTATGTATATAAATTTTCTATTTGAATTTTTCTCCAGTCTTTCTTTTTTTCTGTTCTTGTTTTTGATGATAACTTCAATATTTCACAAGGTTTGTACTCTTCATTTCTAAACATGCTTTGTTCAACATGAAGAAGTCTGTATTGAATCATATCCACCTAAGGGGGCAGTGGCTCCAGCTGATGAAGCTTAAAGACCTATAGTAGGTTAACTTACTGCATAACTTTCTTACAGTAAGCTATATCAAAGTTCTTAGCACAGGTTAGCTTATCTTTTATGATATCAAAGTACCCATTTACTTACAGATATTTTTTTCTCATGTAATTAATGTAACTTCGGGCTTCACTTTTTTGGCAAGAAAAATAAAATATGTTGGCATTCATTGTATCGCAGTGAGTAAGATACAAAGAAATAAACGTATGGTTTGGTTTGAGTATTCAATAAAAAGTTTTCTCTTCATTTTCTCTTTAAATGAAGTGGCCAATATGTGTATCTGAATGCACCATAAAGAACCACAGAAATTAGTATTAGACATGCATCATGGATCAGACAGCTGTTCTGTTGGTTTCAAAAATAACAGAAATAATTACTCTTCAAGAGAAAGATTTTTGAATTTGATTAGAAGGCAATTATAGGATGACCTATATCCCCACATTTGATTATTATTTTATCAGTGTGTCATTTGGATTTTTCTCTTGGGTAATTAAAATAGTTTAATTTTAGCATGTTTCAATTGAAAAAAAACCCAAAAAACAGCATTTAAAAATTTTTTTTTCTAGAACAGTGATAAATGAAAAACAGAACTTCTCCCGTGATTATGTTGATGAAGTCCTATTGAAAATCAATCTCCAACTGTCTAAAATTACACTTCCAAATTGCGCCACTTTACAGACAAAAAATATCAAATCTATTTAAATAATGATCAGTATGTCATTTTTAGAAACAGTCAACATAGGTTTCTTTAGTTTATAAGTTGGTCTGGCTCTGTTTGCATCATGCATACCGGTCGTATCAATTTACTCTTTATTATATCTTGGATAAATGTTTTGTTTTGTGAAAATTCACCTCTTAAATAGGTTTTTAGAAAGGAGTTCAATTTGCTATGAGATTTTTTACTTCATTGATAACTTAGTTTGAGTCCAGCAGCATTCAAGATTGTTTTTTTGAAATCAGGACTTTTTCCAGTGATCACTGCCCAACAAAAGGCAAGAAAGTTGCTTATTCATTATTCATCCCTTTTTCTATTTCTTAATAGTTCTCCCCTACACAACATGCTGCTAAAAGGTCAAGCGACAGGTTCTATGGAGTGGCTAATGATTTCTTTGTTTCTCTGACTGTAACAATATACTCTTCTACTTAAAGGTAATAATTTTGCTGATGAAAACATCTCCAACCCAGCGTTTGGAACAATGAATTATCCAGCTTAAACAAGTTCAGTCACTTTTTAATTAAACCTCGGATAAAATTGTTAAGATAAAGATATTTATTTACACTTTTAACAACTTTGAAGTATTGAAGAATCAAATCTTGAAGTAAGAGAACGTGAAGGAACTATTTAAGTTCCACTGAATCAGGGATAGACATATTTACCAAATGCATTAATATATAAATTGGTATATTGCCAGTAATTCATAGCAGAGATTAGCACATTTGAGATCATCATCAAAAGAGATAGGAAAGCTCCCTTGATGATGATCTCGTTTGAGCTGACCTCTACTGTGTTTTACTGGCAAACCTTTCTATCTCATCCTTCCATCTTTTATCTAGTCTTATTCTACTGTGTTTACTGTCCCATAGGCACCAATCGGTTAACCTTTTGCTCTCTCTCTCTCTCTCCATATATATACATATATATATATAGTTTCATTCAAAATTATTTCTTCTTTATAGAGTGCTGTTACCTAGGCATATTATCTGATTGTCACATGAGAGCCTTTTTTGTTCAATAAAATACATTGTCAGTGAAAAAAAGTGGTTTTTGTAGCATGTATTACACGTAGACCTTCTCCAAGATTCGGCCGACCTCTTAAATTTGTCAGGCTTGTCATGCAATAATACATTCTGTTGGCCACAATTTTGCATATGATCTCTGGGGATCCATGTTGTAAGTCTTGATGTCCAGCTGTTATATAACATTCTTACATGACCAGCCCACAGCCATTTGAGTTTTCTAATGGTTGCTATGATATCTCCTGTGCACCCTATGAGGTTGAGCAAGATTCTTTCCTGTGCTCGTTGCATGGTTCTCAGTTTGAGGGTTAATCTTTTGGTTAGATTCTATGTTTCAACACCTATAGGTGACTATTGGGAGGATGCATTGATT
This sequence comes from Thysanoteuthis rhombus, assembly GCA_963457665.1. Taxonomy (NCBI): domain Eukaryota; kingdom Metazoa; phylum Mollusca; class Cephalopoda; order Oegopsida; family Thysanoteuthidae; genus Thysanoteuthis; species Thysanoteuthis major. The sequence continues at coordinate 62,885,831 of OY735207.1, forward strand.
GTATACCCTTCTTTATTGGACTAGGGAGATTTTTGTGTTCTTGAAAGTCAAGCTTGTTCCACCAAAAATGTGCCTAGCTATTATGATTCTTCACTTGATTTCTTCTTCTTTTGAGGATTTCATGGAGAATTGTTGTCCTAGGTAGATGTAGACGTCTACTTTCTTCAGCTCTGTATTTTCCATTTTGGTCATTGGGTTCTTGTTCTCAATGTGTTTGTTGTACATGACATTTGTTTTGCTGGAGTTCATGTGGAGAGTGACATTCCTGCTCTATGTATATATATATATATATAATAAAATGCTGTATCTTGTTCGCCTTGGTTTATCTCATTTTTTGGAGAACCATATATTACTCCTTAAATTCAAACAATTTGTTAGTCACAGTGACAGTTTCATTCAATGCCTGAGAATGTTTCAACTTCATTCTGAAAAGATTTCCCTCATACATGTCCAGAATCAGCTAGTTTTGATATTAGCATAGCATCAAGGAAAATTGATGCATATATTCCATTTGAACAATTGATGTTGGCTTACAACAGAAATTTCTATTATACTTAAAGAGACTATGATAAAATGTATGACAATTTTGAAATCAGAAAAATGCATAATAATTTTGCCCTGATCAAAGTTAGTCGTTTATAATGGTTGAAAGATTGATCAATTCTGAAATAGACAGCTTTTGAGTGACAATTGAATTAATTCATCTGACTTTTCATAATTGAGAGTAACAATTTTGTTCATCTTGGAACATTGTCTGCATATCAACATGTCATTTCTGTATTGGGTGGCTCTTTAGCAATCTATATATATCTTTTTCGATCTATCTGAATCAATTTCTTCCTATCTATTTATCTATCCAAATGAATTTCTCTTTTTATCAAACTATCTAACAAACTGAATCAATTCCATTGTATGTATATATCTATATATCTATCCATCTGAATCAATTTCCATCTATATATTTATCTCTCTGAATCAATTTCTATCTCTCTGAATCAATTCCTATCAATCTATCTATCTGACAATTCCTATCTATTTATCTATCTAGGTCTTTCCACACCTATCTATCTATCTATTTATCTATCTATCTATCTAGCTAGCTGCATCAATTTCCCTCTCTATCTATCAGAATCAATTTCCACCTACCTATATATCTCTCTAAAATACGCATCCAGCTGTACGCAAGGAAACACATGCACACAATAGTGATTCATTAAATAAAATAAGGTGCAAAGCCACATTTATGAAGTAGAGAGTGAAGAGGGAAACCACTATGAATAGCTTGTGAGCCCAACAACCTGTTTATACCAACATCATTGTACAGAAAGTTCATAAATGAGTTGGGACTTTCTAGATGCAAGCCTATGATGGTAAAATTGTTTTTCATTCGGTACACAATGACCACAATTTATGGCTAAATCAAGCAAATATAGGGTGTTTAAAAGTTTGGTTAGTGACTCAAAAGAAACTATAATGTGACCAATGTCCTTTGGCAGCATGCTGTGTTGGGGATGATTAATCGAAGCAAATGGAAAAAGTGCTGATGACTGAATAAATTACTTCTCTCACCGTTTTGGGGCAGCAATCACTGGTAAGTCTGAATTTTCAAAAAAAAAACAAGCAGGCAAATACTAGGGACCAATTTAGCATTAACTTACATCCTAAACTGAACCCCCTAATGAAAATCTATTTCGGGGGGAATTTAAAAAAAACAAAACCTTTTTCCTACTCATTGAGAGTGTGTGCAAAATTGAAAGTTTCTGCTATGAACGATAAGGGCTGGGTGAGGTGTAGATAGATTGATAAATACATATTAATCAATGAATGAATAACCTAAACCCAACAACAACAGTGATTAAAAGGGTCTGTTGTGGGTAAGCAAATGCCTGTTTTATGAACAGGTATATACTGCATGTGTGTATTGGCAGTTGTGTGTGATTGTAAGTGTGTGAGTGTGTCTAGGCATTAGGGAATATCAATTTACTGAGAGTCACCCAAAGTAATTAGGATCGTCCAATCTGAAGCTATGAAGCATACTAGACAATGCAAAGTGATTCCTGCTTTCCAATGGGAAGGTGGCAAAACAGTATATGTAAAGCAAAGCATGTTCTGGCATTCACAGAGAAAGATCTGAGGTAACCATAGATATGGAAACCATCTAGTAGAGAAAGAGAACTGACATATTTTTGGCTAGGTTGCCGTCCTCAAACATAAAAAAATGATGTTACTGGTCACCATTACTAAAAAAAAGTCACCGTAGTTGTGATCACACTAAAATAGCAGCAGTGGCTAAATTATGGTTGAAAATTGCTAAAATACCTCAGTTGCAGGACTACAAAAACAAACGTGATGGTGGAAAAAGAGCCACAATGACAATATAGAATAATATTATTGCATTGGCTGAAGAATAAGAAAAAAACTGTACATAGCACTCTGTGCTAGACTCAAAACTGCTAAGATGACAACACTCCAGTTGTCTTTCCTCTCTCTCATTATTACAATTCCATACTAGTTGCAATTCCTGACAAAAGAAAAAAATTTCCCTCCCTGATGAAGATTTCAAGTCTCAAGTTGAGGATACATCTGAAAAGATAAGGATGTATAGCAACCCTAATATTTGAAGAGATGCAGCCACATTGTTATTGCAGCCATCTTGTTTTGATTGCTGTCATTTTTGTAGATGCAATTTGTAGGTCAAAGAATTTTTACTGTCATCAACAAATTAACTGCTTTACAACAGCAAAACTGCTACACAAAAAATAAGGATAAAAAGCATTTTTAATTGGCAGAATGCTGAACAGCTGAATGATGTACAAACTATGTTTCTATACGTATGTGCATGTATGTGTAAGTACATATAATTGTTCACCAGTGTACCCCCCAATGAATACATGCAAGATTGGTAAAGCTTGTTTTTTTCAATGTCTGTGTATCTATCTATGTATATGTGCTTGTATCTGCTTATGAGCAGATATATATATATATATATATATATATATATATATATATATATATATATATATATATATATATATATATATATATATATATATATATATATATATATATATGGGTTCATTTATGTGTGCCTGTTTGTTTGCGTGTGTGTTGTCACATTTTCAAAATGCAGATTTTATCTTCTCTGTCCTTCAAGACAAAATGTCTTTGATGTTCTAGAAGCTTTCATTCTTAATTTAGAATCTAAAGAAGTATGTTTTCTTCTTTTTTAATTTTCATTTCTTTTGTAACAACTGGAATTCCTTTATAGTGAAAGGAGAGACTTTGAATGAGCTATACTTGGGCTACAATCCTTCATTTATACATGTCTGATTAAATATGACAGATTTTTAGACAACATATGTTCTCTTCCGCAGGAACAAGAAAAATTTAATAAGATATTAACAAAATGTTCCTTGATATATATATATATATATATATATATATATATATACTAAATATTAAAACATGAATATATCAAGTAACAAATTTAAATTTTGTTTTAAAAGAATCACTCAGACTGCTACTGAATTCTATCAGTTACATTCAAACGCAATTCAAAATCAAACAAAATTTTCTTTCAACTTACAAATATATATATATATATATATATATATATATATATATATATTCATATATATATACATATATATATATATATATATATATATATATGAGTGTATGTGTATGAATATACCTATATATACGTACAAATACATGTAAACATACATTTAAACAGATCTACATATATATATATATATGTGTGTGTGTGTGTGTGTGTATATGTATAGTCTTTAGAGCTTTAAACAGCAAACATATTAAAAACTTATAATATATATAAATATATATATTCGCATACATCTCTGGTTGAATAAAATTACTTATACATATATATATAAGTAAGTGGAAAAAAAATTGGTTTGATTTTAAATAGCATAACGTTAAAGTTTTAAATGTAACTGATACAATGCGGTAGCTGTCTGAATGAGTGTTTAAGAACAAAACTTAAATCTGTTATTTGATTCATTCATATTTTAATATTCAATATTTATTTTTTATATATGAATATATATGTATACAAATACATACATATATATATATATATATATATATATATATATATATATGCACACATATCCAAAAGGTTATTTCTTTTATTAATGTTTCCAGTATGTATATATATTTTCAAACATTTATATGTATATATATACATATGTATATATTTGTACATAAATCTAATGTAATTCATAATCTCATATTATGATCATTATATACATGAATATATATTTGTACATTTATTCATGTATGCATGTGCATTATATATATACATATGATCAATATATTTGTACATATATATATATATATATATATATATATATATATATGTATATATATATATATATATATATATATATATATATATATATATATATATATATATATATATATATATATATATATATATATATATATATATATATATATATTGTTATTGTAATCAGACAGTCTGATGATTGCACCATTGGCATGAAACTAAGAGTCCTTAAAGAGAATTTGTTTTTGTATGTACACCTTTTATATATATATATATATATATATATATATATATATATATTATATACATACATGTATGAATATTGTATAATTTGGCAGCTGAGATGCGTTCACATGTACATAAACAAGGAAAGATTAGTAAAAGTTAAAAAGATGCTTCTTGTCCTTTTTAATGTAAGATATATCAATATATACATATATGTATGATAAATGCAAAGTATTGTAGAAATCTACATTCACCTGAGGAACACTTTTGAAATCGTATGTTATGCATAAATCTCTCCAGTGGTTGAACTTTTGCATCAGACAAAATACTTTACATCTAAAACACATCAACAAAGGTGAAAAGAAACCTGAAGTGCTATGCTGAATTAATTTTTTTCCTGAAATCACGTTCACATAGAAATTATGTTGCAAAACTCAATATACCCAGGCAACAATCAATTGTGAGTGTTTGACTGACATTTAGTAGAAGCCCTAAAACTGGATACAAGTTTTCTATTTTGCACAGAAGTTATTTGTGTCATTCTTTAAAGTAAAAATTATCCTAATTCTGCTAAATTTTATCATAATTCATGATGTACCTAGGGCTGGCTCTTGGTATCTGCAACATAGGTAGTCTCCTACAATGCCAAATCCTGGGGGATGCCTGTCATATGTCTGAGACAGTAGGACTTCACAAACTCAAATGGAAAAATGAGGGAAATGGAAAGATTAAAAAGGAAAAAACAGTGAAAGTAAATAAGAAAATTCACTGATGTGAAGTCAGATTTTTCAGAAATATGTGACAGTTAAATACTTTCTGTTGTGGTGAAACCAACAGAAAAGAAATTCTCATGACTGGCAACAAGCTCAGTCAGACCTTACAGGGCTTCAAAGTTCAGATTGTCCAGGGTATCAGAAACCTTAGAACTACCAATTTGAGTTCTTGTCACAAATATCAAATTATTGTACTCTTATAAATGGCCCATTCAAACTACCAGCTGAGTGGGCTACAGATTCTTCTCTCTTTGCTTGTGTGTGTATGTACATGCGTGTGTGTATGTATGTGTGTGTGTGTGTGTGCATGTGTATGTGTCTCAGCATACCCCTGGTCACATTTTTATGGCTACAGCCTCAAATTTCCGTGAGTACACAACTGAATACCATCAATGAAGAACTTTTTCAAAACTGCTTTTTTTTAAGGTCTTTATAGTCATTTTGGACTAACAATACTCAAATCTGGTATTTTTTTTTAGATGATTTCAGATAGAAAATCTTTTTTTTGAGATATTTTAGATAATTTTTTTCCATGTTTAGTTCTGGTACATGTGCAGGCTACGGTGATTCATTTATGTGAGGTACTGTTATTTAATGAGGCTTTGATTTGGACGGTTCAAAACTTTGAATAATCTAAACCATCCTCATTTTGTTGGAGGGTGAAATAGTGATCAAACTGGAGTCACCTGCTTGATTCCTGATGATAGTTCCCAAGAATTAGGCATTGCATGCTTGTTTGAGTCAGTTTATCAATATTAATGATGACACCCTCTGTTCCCCTTCATGGTATCAATTTTTGGTTTTGAGATTGATTTATCTTTGATTTGTCTTTTGGTTTTCACAATTGGTTTCAGTTCTGTCTCCAACGTCCACGACTTCTTTGGCTTCTCAGGCCAAAGTAAGATGCACACAACATGTTGCAGGTTGGGCAGAGGGATGAGGAAGGGGATGGGGGGGTTGCTCTGATTATGACATTGTTCATTGTCTCTTTTATGATGACAAGCTTTTTTGATCTGTAAGACTGAAAGCAGATACAGTAGAAAAAAATTTACTTGGAGGAGGATTTCTAGAGGTTAGGTAGATGAGAACCAAGACCACGATCATATATATCTTGAATAAATAAGTGAGAGGTGCCTGTATGTTTGTATGTCATGCTATAAAAAATACCTAAACTTGGGCACAGCCCAACCAAATTTTGCATGCCCATTCAATGGACCTTGGTTATAAAACAAAAAAATGGAGGAAAACATTTTTTAAAGGATATAGATATATATATATATGATTAATGATTGAGTCATTGACAGACAGCTGTTTTGTTGTATTACAACTCTTCAGTGTGGCTATGGACTATCTAATATCCTATCTAGTACCACGAGGTAGGATCAAAACCTTTGCTTCAGACCCAGAGACTGGCACTTTACATCTGTCCTATGCAGAACTGGACAGTCAGTAAGACTGAATTCAAGCAATATATTTACCTACACACAGTTTCCCATCCACCAGGGTGCTCCATTCCAGAGTTGTAAGAGCATTACTATATAGCTTATAATGGACAAGTTTCCCTACTTAAAAAGTGCTCAACCCTGGAGAAGGGAGCGTTGATTATAATGATAATTGAAAATTGTGTCATCCACACACAGCTGTTTCGTTGTATTACAAATATATCTGTATATATATATATATATATATATATATATATATATATATATAAATATATATACATATATTGTAGAAAAGTTTACAATGTACTTAATACAAAGTACATCTCAAATCTTTGTACTGAAAAATATTATTGCCAGGCTTTCTCAGATTTTCAAAGCAAAAGTTTGAAAAAAATAATGAAAGTGACAGAAATGCCCAGATGGTAGTTGTGATGAAGACATTTTTGGATATAGCTGAGGGTTTCATCACATTTTTTTTAGAAGAAAAGGGTTTTTGATAGATAGGTGGGGTCTGTAGACAAGTGGATGGCCTTTTTAGTTGAGAAGGTTGTTTGGGGGAGGGAAATGAAATTGACCTGATGATGTGGTTGGTGTTGGAAAGGTTTGGGTTTTCTTCTGGGGATTTTGAAAATTCTGGGGTGTTAAAAAACCCCAAAACAAACTCAAAACAAATTCGAACAAACTAAATCAAACAAACTTTAGCTTTTAAAGCTCTGGGTGAAACGTATGTAAGTAATTACAAGTTCTGATAAAAAAATCCGAGATGTATAAGCAGTCTCAAATCTTTTTTTCCTTTTCCACAACATTCTGTCAGATATACATCCCTTCTCTACATACACACACACATACATATAGTCTTGACAGCTATATATATATATATATATATATATATATATATATATATATATATAGATGTATACATATATATGTATATATTTATATTTCATTTTTTGGCATTTGGTTTTTCCGATTCAGAGCATATTTAAGAAAAAATTGTTGCTAGATTGAATAAAATTAAAATGGATTTAGTTTCTCCTGGGTATCATTATCTTCATATAAATGTAATATGTTTGGGGTTGGTGACCAGGATATTTCACTGAATTTTCATAAAATTAATGTTGTGGATGTCAACATGAAAAAAATATTTCCTTATGATATCCTTACAAAATACCCTCATTGTATGAAAAAGTCATTCAAAATTGAATATATCCCTAAATTTTCATTGAAATTGGCCATTATTAGCATATTTTGTTTTGTTTTTTAAAATGTTTCCCAATTTACCAATGCAATTTCTACTAGTATGTCAGGTTGCTAATGTAAACAAGTTTTCTAACTCAGTCATCTCCGGTTCTATATTGTCTACAAAAAAAATTTGGAGGTGAATTCAAAGTTTTGTTTTGTGAATTGTATTTGAATGGAGGTACGACATCTACAATCAATTATCCCCCTTGATGTCCTTTGATGTCAACAAAGAGGAGCAGGAGTCAAGGGAGAAAATTGATTTGTACTGAACAGCTCGTCACGTCATGCTCTTTCTGAGTTGTGTACCTCTTGATGATATTCGAATTATTGAAGGTTTTTAATGTTTTGAAATTCTTTGCTTATTATCATTTGGCTTAGGACACTACTGAAACAAATCAATGGCCTTGCAGTGCATGACTCAACTACCCTAAATGCACTCCACTGCATATGTATGTTTGAATAGATGTTATTTCTACATCTATAAACAGCAAGTAAAGTCTTTGCTTTGCTAAATAAACATTAGTTTCATTTTAATATGTGCCAACATAATACATAATAAATAAAGATAATGTAAAACAATAAGCATTATTCTCTCCATTTATACTGACATATAGATATCTATCTGTCTATATCATTGTATAAACTAGGTATATAATTATTCCCATATACATTTTTCCCCTGTTGTTTGGAGCTAGAGTGGTCCCATGACTATTTTCCTAAGCTGAAATGGTGTAAAACAAGGAAGCATTTACCATTAATTTATATGAGAAACATTTTGAGCGCTTGCAGAACAAAAAAATGAATTTGCATGAGATTTCCACAACAATTGACTGTGCTGCAATAATGACGGATAAGAATGACTTTAATTTTGAAAAACATGTTGGTTTAGGGCAGGTTTTGTATGGCTGCAAAGAACTGAAAAAATGAATGAGGCTAAGCAGTCAAGCATGCATTTGTATTTCAAGTTTTCCGTAGCAGACTACAAACATTAACCATCGACATCAAGGCAGGCATATATAAAAAAAAGTTATTTTGAGGTATGGGAATGCTAAAACATTTTTGCCGTATGAGTTAATTGTAACTGCTTCTTTGCTTTACACCATAGCTGGGGAAACCTTTACAAATGCAAATCTTTTGTAAAAGCCATGTGACATAGATCTGAGTGATACTTGTACCTGTATCTGTATTTCCCAACATAAGATACACTAATCAGCCCCCCCCCGGATGGACATGGAAGCCATAGAGTAGGTCCATGAGTTCAATTAACTGGTACTCACACACTTCTGATCTTTAGAATGGCCCCTGTATGACCCCCCAAATGAAACATATCATCTGTGTCATGTGATGGAAAATAGAGTGGTTACTTTGTTAGCTGTAGTTATTGAATAAGATATTCACATACACCTATGCATTCACTGGTTTTAAAAGTCTGTATTTGAGCTGAAATTTATTTCTCTATTGATGCATTATCATTTATTTATATAAAACAACTGGCTCAGTCAGTCACTGTGTCCCTGCCCCCACCTAGACATTGATACAGTTCAGCCAAATTTGATATGCATGCTTAGTGGACCTAGAAGAACCTGGACTAATAGGTTTTACAAAAAAGATTTTTTTAAAGATTTTAGAGAAAGTTTCTTTTCAATATAACTCAAATGCAAAACTGAACCTTTACTTTGTCTTCATTGGCCCAGTTTTGGCATAGCTCAACCAGGTTTGGTATGCAAGCTTAGTGGACCTAGGGGAAGAATTCTGATTATTTGGTTTCTCCAAAGAATATCTTTTGAGGGTTCTAGAGCTAAGGTTCTATTTACATGCTATTCTGAACACTTACTTTCTGTTCAATATACATATATACACATACATACTATTTCCAGCAACCATTTGGAGGGCCAGAGGCGCCTCCTGAAGGGGGGATCTGGGTGATATTTGGGGGAATGAGTACGATAGCAGTTATCAGCTAGTTATTGTACAAACATGCACTTCATGTTGAAATTTCTATTGAAAAAAGAAGGAAAACAATTTAAGCAAAATTTCCAGTGTAGTATTTGTCAAACATAAAATCTAAGCCAAAAAATATGAGAATAAATACGATATCATAAGTAAATAAGTGAATCACCATAGCCTGCACGTGTACCGGAGGTAATTATCCAAAATTGTCTGAAAAAAAAATAGATCTTTTACCAAAAATTATCTGAAGAAAAGATACCAGCTCAATATTTGGGCATTGTTGGTCCAAAATGACGATAGACATCCCAAAAAGCACTTTTTTGAAACATGCCTAGCGGTGTACTCATTCAAATTTTCAAGCCATCCGAATGTGACCAAGAGTTCCTGGGATAGACAGACACACTTATGCACACACATACACACACACACACACGCATGCACGCACGTAAGCACGCACACACACATAGAAGAGAATCTGATCTGATGGAATGTGGTTTTTGGAACTAGGTACATGGTCGGGTTTGGTTTGGTTTCGGAAACTGCGTGTGTAGGAATATCTCCATTAGTAGACATCGAACACACAAAAAAAATTGGAAATTGAGAAGTACATATATGCAATACGCCCAAACTTCCATTCATTTATACACATTTATAAATACATCTCAATCTATATATATATATATATATATATATATATATGTGTGTGTGTGTATGTGTGTGTGTGTGCATGTATGACTATACCTGTATATGTTTAGGTAACTTTATATGCATGAATGTTCCTATATATATTTACATTCAAATGTATCTATATTCAAATATCTATATGTGCATACAAATGAATTATATGTATATTTACAAATACGTGTATACTCATATTATGCGTGTGTTTTTACATGTATATATCTGCATATATTTGTGCATAACAGTATATATACATATGTATATAAAACTGTATACCTTCATCTACATATATATATGTATATATATATATACATATATATATATATATATGTGTGTGTGCATATTTATCACCGTCTCTGTTTATGCTTCCACCTCTTTCTCTCTCTCTCTCTCACCACACACGCACACACACACACATACACACACATCTTTAAATATATATATGCCAATTTTTATGGTTTCTCTTTGGCAGGTTGGTTGGTTTTGGTTGTACCTCCGGCTGACAGCTAACATATATTTCTAAATCATTGAATTTGAAATTCAATAGTTGCAAGTATGAACAATCAAACTCCTCATCATGACTGATGGATTTATTCTTTGCAAGTTGAGAACTTATTTATTTATCCATTAACTGCTATGAATCATGTGAGTCTGGTTTATTTATTTTGGTAGTTTATTTTTATTTCTGCAACTGTATTTCTATAGACATGTCTCTCTTTCTCTATATATAATTCAATATGTATGTTGGTGAGCCCTTTGTTTCAAAAGACTGAATGATATGTATTAAAGGATAACATCCATATACAATGCATAATGATAATACCCAATACAAAAAAAAATTATGACACAACCCTAAAAATAATAAGATAAAGCTATGTATTAAAATCATAGCTTTAGAAGAGATGGTGTTTGATCAACACTGCTGAGGAGACAAGTTGATATAACAGTTTTGTTTTTAAATCCCTGAAATGGTTACATGGTAAACAACTGGTGATCTCAACAAGAAATATACACAATTATCACCATAATATCTAATTCTGTGTAAAATGTAAAACCCACTGAAAATCTTACATTAATGTTTTTGTTACACAATCCTTTGACGTTGACATAAAGAGGTGTGATTCCAAGAGTTAAGTCTGATTCTTTGTTCTCCTCAGAACTAACTTCATTTATGCACAAATATGTTGGTTGTGTGGATGTAAGGTAATCTAAAAGAATGGTGGTGATAATTTAACAATGTGGATGTGAAAGATTTGAAAGAAAAGTGTATCAAATAAATATCTGGCTTGTTAGGCTTGATGCATTTCACTGAATTCCATCAGTTTCTTTAAAAGCGCTTTTGCACCGCAGAAAAACTGGTGCAAATGCCAAGTTAATAATAATACACTCTAAGTAACTGAAAAAACAAATGTAATGTTCAATGCTGAAGTCCTGAAAAAGATGATAAGAATAGATGTTGAAGCCTTAGAAGAAGACGAGGAAGACATTTACTTAGGCTATGTAATAAAGTTAGAGAAAGACCACAGAAATCGAATGAGATGGTGCATAACAATTGGCTGGAAAGCGTTTGGTATAAATAGAGACATACTGAAAAGCTAATTGCCGATAATTGCGTGATACTAGCTATGATACATAGGAATAGCACAGAGGGCAATGGAAAGAGCACTGTTAGGATTCACTCATAGCGATAGAAAAAAATCAACATAGCAAGAAGAAGGGACAACTTATGGGGCAAAAGGCTGACTGATTGGTGCCTGTGGGACAGCAAATGTTGTAGGAAAAGACTGGATGGGAGATAGAAAAGTTTGACAATAAGACTTGGCAGAGATTAGCACAATGATGCTCATCATAGAAGAAGATGGATTAGGCCTTTGTCCAGTAGTGGACTTATAAAAACTGATGGTGATGATGATATATTGCCAGACAAGTTCAAATTCTATGTAATGTAATAATTATAATATATTAGTCTCATATTTATTTGTACACAAATATAAATGCACACAAGCTTTAGTGTATATCAGATAGGTACAGAATGTAAATAATTTTCCAATTTGATAAATTTGAAAAGTTATGTTATTTGTTATTTATAAAAGATTCTTGAATTTTTGCTTTCAATCGCTGCAACCCACAGCAGACCAGTTTAATCACTGTTGTTTGTTTTAGGTTAATCATGTGTCCTGATATTTATATCTATGTATCCATCTGGACTTACCATTCATGAAAAAAACTTGAAATTTTGCACACACGCTCCTCTCAACGAATGGGGAAAATGTTTATTTGTTTTTTTGAAAATTACCCCCTATTAGATTTTTAGTGGGGGGTTCACTATGCAATATGAGTTTCTGCAAGATTGGTCACTAGTTTGTATCCACCTGTTTTTTTTGTTGAAATTCAGATCTTTTTTAGTGATCACAGCCAAACAAATGGCAAGAGAAGTAACTTATACAAACCCTTTTCAAACTTTTTGATTATTCACCTCCAACACAGCATATATGGGTAGTGGTGATTTATAATTTCCCTTGAAATGCTAGTTTGATTAATTATCCAATTGAAATTATAGTATTAAATCAATAAGTATGTATTAATACGGAGATATGTTTATTCCCAAACATTAATACAAATGCAGAAACATCTGATTTTACTCGAGTTGGTTCACTGCTAAGATAAGGAGTGTGTGTAAAAAAAGAGTTGTCCAAATTTCTTGAATAAAGTCATTAATAATTTCTGACAAGTGTTTCTTTCATCTTATGCTTTTATGAATCCCTGTTTTGGGAAAAGAAATTTTAACTAAAAAATGCAAGATTTATGCTTTTATGCAAAACAAAGAGCAACTGAAGAAAATTGAAAATTTCTTTCAATAATACTAATGTATGGCTCTTTTCATCTTGACAGATGGTCTTTGCAGCTTTGAGTGGCTATGTCTGGGTGCTTAGTATGGAGGTAGTGTTGTCCCCAAGTTCCACTTCCTTCCCATTAAACCCCTTCTAAAAATGATTTTATTTTTTAGAAAGAAAGCTTTTTTGAACTTTTTGGGGCCGTATTTTGATGGGTTTATAATTAACATCTACATTCTTGAGAATCTAAATATTTATAGATATTTTTTTTTATCCCTAATTTAGATGTTATCAGATGGAAATAACATATAGATTCTCCAGAATCTAGATATTTCTGGATGTTTTTTCCTCTATTTTAGATATTTTCAAATCAAAATAATATTTAGATACTTTAGAATCTAGATATTTCTATTATTTTTTCTCTCTATTTTAGATGTTTTCCAGTGGAAAATGCCAGTGATGTCATAGATAGAATTTATTCTGACCATATTTATTCTCTGATGGAATTTTTTCACCTGACTTCAATTTTGACACAACAGTTGTTCAATCACTGATTGGATGCCAAGTCTTATTTCTAATTTATTCTAAGCATGTTTCCGGTGATTTTTTATTAAATTAAATGTATGAAAACAAAATTTGACTTCTGAACGTGATGGCTTGGTTCTGCAGCTGGAGATTTGAGATGGTTTTCAATGTCATTTCAGGGTTATAAGTCAATGGGGCCTGTTTGTGAATTGCCCCAAAGTCTGCACAATGGAGTTATATTGTGAAATGTGGTGTGTGTACTTCCAACTCCAGCCTTTAAACCAGGTCAGCAATGTGCACACCATACCATTTTCTCCATCAGAGTTTGAACTTGGTTCACAAATTCCATTTCCAGTGATACTAACCGTTGGAACACTATAATGACATTTTTTGATAGAAATAAGTGAATATTCAAGCAGAAACTCATGAATTAGGGCAAAAAATGATCCTAAATTGACCTCAAGGGATCTTACAGGTCAATACTACATATCCTATGTTAATCCTGGGGCCAAGTTACCCATGTACACAAATTCAAAAACACGTATGGCGTACCTGTTTGGGAATCTCTAAAACAAAGTTTTACGAAACATTGTTTCCAAGAAACATACATTCGTCATCTTCATAGTATCATATATATATGTATATATATATATATATATATATATATATATATATATATATATATATATATATATATATACATATATATATATGCCTAGTGTAAGGGTCCTGGGGGCTAAATAAATTAAAGCAGACCTAGGCTACGTAGGGACTACCTGGGGCTCATTTCTCTAATTTCTGATCATTGCTGTTGTTTTGTTCACTATCCTAAATAATTTGATCTGAACAAAATTTAGTCCCTAAACTACTAATATACATAACATATCATATTTATCTATATTTGAAACTTATTCTAACTCATATTCATCAGTTCTGTGTAAAATCATCAAGCACTCTTGAGTAAAGAAATTTTGAACTATATTTACTCTCCTGTGTGTATATTTGCGGTGGTTCTCAGAAAAAATTTTTTTTACATGTTTGATGCAAAGAAGAAATGTAAGGGCAGTTCGATACGTCAGTTGCGTGTGGTGTAGTTATGAGCTGAATTTTGAACTTGACCTTTGATTGTATAATTTTGGAACTATGTGATAAATATTTGCTTACGAATTTATGTTGAAAAATAGATATTTGATGTGTAAAATAAATGCTTTTTCATTATCAAGCTGTTGATTTAATGAACTGTCATGATAATATATATATGTTTGCATGTTATTAAGAAATGGATCTGACAGAATGATTATAAGTTGTATTATATTATATATGGAAATCTTATTTGAAATAATCACTGGTTATTACAAAGTGAATTTCCCATTTGGCTTTGACAATGTAAATAGAATAAACAGTCAAAGAAAATGAGGCTGCTGCAGGAATTGAACCGCCAATTGATTTGCATTATCAGCGACTGTTTAGTTCGATGGTCAGAGCATTACTACATTGAAGTAACTACCCTATTGGTCACAAAGTTCATGCAATATGATTTGAAAAAAAAAACTGATTAAGCACTGTGTTGCCTGGAAAATTTACTGACGGATGAATAAAATGTAACACAATGCATCTTCAATTTTTCTTTTAAAATCATGGTGCACAGTATTTATAGATTCTTACTTCAATGGAAATTCACAGACAGTCAGGCAATGATTTCCACAAATCACAGGACTTTTAAAACCTCCGTAGTTCATGTTCAGGAAAGAGAAACGAAATACATTAAACATGTTTACTTTTACATTTGTAGTTCAAAGACTAACCAACGTGACTTGTTGTGCTTTTCATACAAAAGTTCAAGGTCATCGCTTTACAACATTGCTGTCGGACCACTCTAAAATGTCTCATTGGTGTGCTGTTTCAAAGATCTGTTTCTTTATGGACAGACTAATATATATATATATTTATATATATATATATATATATATATATATATAGTACATTAGCAATGATTGGAAAATAACAAATAACTGATTTGCATGACATGACATCGAAGGATGATTTTGAGGACTGTTTTCATTAAAACTTATGAAATCTCTAAAACTAAAATTCTTTCTCAACCAAACATGCAAAGTTTATAACTATATATTTATACATACATACATACATACATACATACATAAATATATACATGCATACAAATATATATGTATATGAATATGTATACATATAAGATACATAGTTATGCTTGTGTACTGAGCGAAGACCACTGTCTGCTGCCAAGCCATCCTGTACATTGATATATATATATGTATATGTATATGTATACATACCAAATAAAGTTTACTCTCTTAATGTAGACTGAACCATATTTGTTAGAAGAGGTATTTCCTATTACTTGAGTATGTACATTGATTTTTCTTCAAAATCAATCAGTCGGATTATTTCAATAAGCTGTACAAATACGTTCTTACTCCATTCACTTTTACAAATGCAATTTCTATTCGAAGTAATTCCGTTAGTTCTCTGATTGACGTGTTCTTTTTGATTCATACAAAGAGACCTTTTATATACAAAGTTTATTTATATACAAGTGTATAAACATGGCACGATAGAAGTAGAAACGGTATATACGTGTACACACAGCCCCCCTCCCGTACCCTAACACCACACGCATACACATGCACTAATGTGCACATATACATGAATACATATATATTATATAGCAATATATGAAATCAAAGTGGTACATGTGTTTAATGCACACCTCTGTCTCTCTCACATACACTCATATATTATATACAGATGCACAAACATAATATATGACAATATGTGAGTGTGTGTATGTGTATATGCCACATATATATATACATACATATACATGCATATATATATATATATATATATATATATATATATAAGAAGAAGAAGAAGAAGAAGAAGAAGAAGAAGAAGAAGAAGAAGAAGAAGAAGAAGAAGAAGAGGAGAAAGAAGGAAATCTTTATTTATGAAAAATCACACACATTAAAAAAAAAGCATGCACTGTAAGCGGAACATGATCTTACGTAGAAGGCATTCTTCTACCAAACATCCCCCCCAAAAACATTACAAGTAGAGACATATATATGAATAAAGATAAGCATATGAATATATATACTCATATATATATAAACATAAAAAATATACTAACAAAAAAATTTACACAAACACACACACACATATACACTCACACATACATATATACACACACATATACACACACACACATATGTACAGACACACATATATACACACACACATATACACACACATACATACAAATATGTACATATTTAAGATAGAAGTGAGATGGTGTAAGTGAATAATGTAGTCTAAGGTTTGTGATCTAGAAATATTTAGTAAAATCCTTTGGCTGAATATAGGTAAAGATGATATCATAAGTTGGTTTACATGTCGACCAAGATTAAATCCGACAAAATCTAATATTCACGTGGATAAACACTCAACAAAAGTGATACGAACAACAAGTGAAATCTGTTGTTATACTTACTCATCCCTCCTCTTGAAAGACACTTTTTGTGAGTACACTAGGCAAGTAAGCCCTTTGGTTCAAAAAATTAACTGAGGTGTAGTTTTAATACCCTACATAGAATAACAGAGTACATGTATTAAGACACGGCCAAATGATGTGTCTCCAAAATGAATAACAAAAACAAGCTAAATCTCAAAATCATAGATTAAGGGAAGGTGGTGTTTGCTTTACACTGCTGGGGAGCCATGTTGACTTAACTTGTTTTTAAATCCCCAAAACTGATGAAGAACGTGGTAAACAACTGATAATCCCAACAAGAAAAATTTGCAAATCGTATTATAATACCTTATTCTGTGTAAAGCATAAAACCTTTTGAGTAGTTTACATAAATTGAATTAAGAGATAATTGGAAATAACTGACTGAGATGACATAAATTTTGAAAAAATCATTCACTTCTTTAGTGTTTCAAGTTATAAAGATTTCAAGACTCTTTACATTGAGACACACATAGTAGAAATGTATCAGCATTAATATTCACAACAATGATGTATCCATTCATGAGTATGGATTGAGATTTCTAGACAATGATGCAAAAAAAAAAAAAAATTATGATAAATAGATAATCTTTGGAAAACACAATGATTTTAAAGGCCTTTTGCAAGCATTGCAAATATTGACTCCCTGTATCCCACAAATAGCCTGGACAACCAGCCAAGTAGGCTTCATTCTTTGAGTGTGTCTATCTATGTGTGTGTGTATGTATGTGTTTGTGTGTGTGTCTGGGTGCTCCCGGTAACATTTTTGGAGTTATGACCTTGAGAATTCACATGAGAACACCACTGAGCACAATTTAAAAAGATTTTTTATCTTTCCAAAAAAGTGATCCTTTGGGATCTCTATGGTCATTTTGGACAAACAATGCCTAAAGTGTTTGCTGGGACTTTTTTCTTGATGATTTTAGATAAAAATCTATTTTTAAAGATAATTTCAGATTAAAAATGTATCTTTTTAGATAATTTTCTAAACAATTTGCTTCTGTACATGTCTATAGTGGTGCAAGATGGATACCTATATATATTTTTGTTCTTATGTGCATGTGTGATAGAGTAAGCACAACCTTCAAGAAAAATGTCAAGAGACATGGAACCTAGCCAAGAGACTGACCTGCAAACTGAGAAGTATGCAACGTACACATGAAAGAATCATACTCAACATCAGCTGGAGGGATCACAAAACAGCATAATATATCGGGGAGAAAACAGGAGTCAGACCCATCATAGAATCCATCAGGAAACTCAAATGGTAATGGGCTGGTCATATTGCAAGAATGGAAGACAACCACTGGACATCACAACTCACAACGTGGATCCCCAGAGATGAAATGCGGAACTGAGCCTGGCAGAATATGAGATAGCAAGACAAACTGGGAAGTATTGGCTCTGGGCCACTGAAGATAAAGAGAAATCTTGGGGGAGGTCTTTCTTCAAGAATGGACGATAAAAGACAAGTGATGATAATGATATTCGATTCTCTCTCTAACATACTTAGGCAAGTACAAAGGTGCAGTTAGAGTGATATTCATGAAGAAATATCAAATGCAACTATCTGTCTAAAGATGCTCCTACATCAATGAAAGTACATTTATATATATATACGAATAACTTTATGTATAAATTCAACCACATTTATGTACATATAATTATCTTAATAATATAAATATATACTCACATACATATATGAGTGTATGTCTCTATGCATACCCCCATCCAAATTCATATACACATAAACACACTTGACCAATGTCTTTTGGCAGCATGCCTTGTTGCGGATGATCAATGAAAAAATCGGAAAAAGGGGTGATCAATGAAAAATTACTTCTCTTGCCTTTTCTTGCGCAGTGATCACTGAAAAATTTAGATTTAAAAAAATTTAAAAGAAATACAATAAAAAAAAGAACCAAGGGATCAATTTAGCGTGAACTTGCATTGCAAAATGAAGCCTTTACTAAAAATCCAAATGAGTCAGAAGGGGGGATTTTCAAGAACAAATAATGTTTTATCAAGACTTATTAAGCAGTAAACGAAATTGAAATTCTCTGCTCTCAAGCTCAGTTGGTTCCGCCTGCGCACGAGATAGGTACATACGTAGACAGACAACAAACCAACCTGACAACCAACAAGACCAGCTTAAAAACTGAAGAAACCTATGTCAGCAGTTTTAGTGACAGTTTTGGTTGATGGTTTCTAATATCTCAGTATTAGAAATATTTTCATATATGTACATATATAAGCATATGTACGTTAGTGTTTCATTTTTATGCATGTATACACTTATATACATATAGATATCTTTATATTAGAAATACATATTTATATGTGTATGTGTGAGCATCTATATACCTGCTTTCGATTGTGTGTGTACACATGTGTTTGTGTATGCATTACCATTCAATTCCGTACGATTTTCTGTACTAAAAGCAAAAAAGAAGAAAATTTTACTCAATATCGTTCATAATGAAAATCTAAATAGATTTTTATTGGAAGTTTTCTTAGGTTAAAAATGCAAGTAAAATAAAACCAAGTGTTGAAATGGAATAAAACTATATTATCCGACTAATCCATTCATTAGAAACATGACTTGAATCAGACGTCAAGCATTTTCAAAGATGGGCCAATAATACATTTCTGTCAAAATAGCATGAGAAAATAGGGTGGCTTTATTCAAAACTAAATAATCGAAGATTCAACACAGACTCTGCATATTCTGGAGATTTTAAGTCCGTATAAAATTGTCACAATATGAGGGTTGGTGGGAACTGTTTAATTGAATGTTTCATTTTTATTCTTGAAAATTCTATTTTACTTACAAATAATATTTTTGTTAAAGATACTTTTTGCTTGGATACATGTGAACTATACTTACATTCATGGCCAAAGAGTAACCTTTTCAATCAATAGAAATGTCTTAAGTAGATCTATTATGACAAGATAAAGCGTGGTTGTGTGAAACCTCCTCCCTCAGTGCAGATAGATTGTCAGTCACAGCTACTTGATTTAAAAGACATTAGAATATGGAAAATGAAAAGGGGTTGATAAAAAAAGGGACAGTGTACAAGGATTCTAACGATGGAAGTAAGAAAGATCGACAGTAAGTTTAGTGGCATGAAAAACAAAAGAAAGCAGGAGGAAAATAGAAGAGGAAAGGATAGATAATCATTTATTTCTGATATGAGGAAAATGAAAGTAAGCTAATTTAGTAAAAGAGATAGTGATAGAAAAAGGACCCTTGCTTATAAGTTGGGGCACCAAAGGTAGATCACCAGAAGCAGAGATAGTAGTAAGGTTGAGTGACTGGATTTGACTTGCCTCGGGCCTGTGGCTGTTGAAGGACTGATTAATCTCTCTCCCTCTCTTTCCCTTCATGTGAATGAGAATTTTGTTTGGTCTTCAAGTGAAGACTATCAATGTATTTTCAGTCGTCAAAAGTAAAAAAAAAAACAATGGTTTGACCTTGAATCCTTTTTGTTTTCTTGCTGATGCCGGGGTGTGCATACATGCAACAAAATCCATTATGGTACATGGTCAAAATGACCCCAACCCGCCATTATCTTACAAAAATCCTTTTCTGAGCGGGATTTCATTCTTACTGTAGAGTCTCATTTGGTTAAAGTTCAATAATCAAGAAATTTTATAATCACAGGAAATAAAGGTCAAGATGTTTTTCCCATTAGTCGCTTCCGTGGTTTAGGATTAAATAAAAAAAATAGTCACTCAATAGAAACTGTCATGTGACCAACATATTTTGGCAGCATGCAGTGTTGAGGGTGATCAATTAAAAAATTGGCAAAGGGGTGATCAATGAGTAAGTTATTTCTCCTGCTTTTTTCTAGACAGTGATCATTAAAAACTTTGAATCAGAGAAAAAAATATGAACGTAGCAGAGCAAAAACGAGGGGATCAATTTGGCATGAACTTAAAATCTATTTAGGGAAGGATTTGACCTCCAACCCCATACTGATTTTTTAGGCATGAAGAGTAATTGTTGAAAATTTCAGCCCTTGAGTTCCATTGCTGTGAACTGTTCATGTGGTACATACATACATAGCTGGTCCGACTTGAAAGCAAACTGAAGAACCAGGTTCTGACAGTTTTGGTTGATGGTTTCCAATATCTTGAACTTTCTTTATAGGATATATTTAATAAAATTAATCCATTTATTGGTAAATTTTTCAATTTTGATCAGCTAATTCTTTACTCTCATAATTCCATTAATCTAATTATTACTAAATTCTGAACAAGTCCAATTTTGTTATTTTCCATTTTTCATTCTGATTATTAGATGAAGTATTGTAACCCATTATTTCCATTGGTTTTTATTTCTTCTTAACTTCATCTTAAATTTCATCAAAAAATAAGTGAAAATTGAGCTGAAGGTAAAAGTAGTAAGAATTAATCAAATAATAAGTTCAATTTCAATTGATCAAATAATTATTTTTCAAGTTAACTTTTTGCACAAAGTATTTTCTCCTTTTTAATAAGTTCTTAAAAGTATCGTCTGCAATTCTGAAATGAGTCATTGAGATTATTCTATGAGTTATCCAGGCTAATATTAACATTGTTATCTGTACTCCACTAAACCCCATCGAAAAATGTTATTATTTTTATCTTTGGAGAAAAAGATTTTGGGGCTTTATTTTGAGGGTTTTATTAACAGAGTGCTGAGTTGGACTGAATCTAGATGTTTCTAGATGTTTTATTTTAATCTATTTCAGATGTTTTTTGTAGAAAATGCCAGTGATATCATAAATGAAATTTATTCAGACCACATTTATACTTCGACGGAAGCTTTTTTACATAATTTCAAATTTTGACACTCTGTTTTTTTATTATTGATTGTGATTGTAATTCTTTGAGCTATTTAGGCTAATATCATTATCTTTATTGTTTTTATCACAGATGTGTTAGAAAATGTCAACCAAAATGGCCACCAAAACAGTAAACATGGGTTTCTTCACTTTTTAAGTTGTTCTGGCTGGCTATTTGGCTGGCTGGCTTGTACATATTAATCATGGGGTTAGAGGGCAAAAAATCTAAACTTTTACTCCTTATTATATCTAGAATTATGTTTTTTGTTTTTTTGAAATCTTCCCCTCAAAATAGGTTTTTAGAGTGTGTACAATGGCTAGAATGCCATCTTCGTGTTTAATATCAAAATATAGGGATTTGACGTCCATAGTGACTAGATGTGTTTTTTTCGGGGACTGTTTTGATATGTTTGACTTAGTTTAAGTGGTCAGTGTTATCTTGCATGTAAGATTTAACTTGTGTAGCTGGGGGTTGGTCGTGGTGATCTAAATATTTTGATGGTTTGGCAATGTGGCAGTTAGAGGAGGAAATGCCTGGTTTACATTGGTTCTTTAGTTTATGGATTTTTGGATGCAGGTTTTGTGGAAGTGATATTTAAATGTATTTAGTGTTCTTTTATCTATGTTGTTGTCGAGCATCTGCGTTAGGGAGTGAGTTATTATGTTCTGGTATCCAGTGTAGGGATCATTAGGGAGTTCATTGTAGAATTCTGTGTTGTTCAGTTGAGTGTTAACTCTTTAGAGGTATTCATCAACACCCAAATGACTATAGCTCCTCACTTATTTGCTCTAGTGATTATTAAGTCTGACGTGTTTTTAAGTTTGTTAGGGATTCTCATTCTTTTAATGGTGAGATTATTGTGTGATTGGAGATGATTATTGTGATTGTTGAAGTAGGTTTTAATGTCTTCTCCAATTGCTAGTTCAAAAGTTTGTATAGTGATGTCTATGTTCTTAGGGGTGAAAGATTTATTGGGGTCTTTGAGTCGGTGTAAAATGTAGCTATATATCTATATCTATAAATATATATGTATGAGTTGCCAAACAAAATTTGGGGAATTTGAAAGGGATGTATCAACCAAATGTAGTAAAGACCTTTGCCACTGGCTCTGGTGAGCAGCAGCCTTTGTGTGTCTGTGTACAAACAATCCAAGTAGACTACTCTTCAGTGCTTAATGCTTGAGTAGAGTCAGAAAGAGCGAGGGGGTTGGAAAAACTGTTACAATTTAATAAGGGTGGGGGATAAGCTCTGCAATTTACATCTGACGGTCCATCTGTCCATGCAATATCTCTAAAAGTTCACATTGAATTCAAATTGAATTTTGTGGAAGGGTGGGCCATACATGTATGTTTGAAGTTCTTCCCCTTCCGAAATCTGTTTTATTTTCACATACTTTTTAGTCTATATATGGCACTGGCGGTGGCATGGATACTCTAAGTGATTTCTTGTTTTAACACGGTGCTATACACCAGGTTTTTGAGTTATCTTGTAGAAGTGTTAAACTTCATGAATAGACAAACAGAAAATTGTGGACAAATGTTCAACTGAGGTGATGTGATACATATGAAAGTAACCCTAGCAAGGAAAATCATGAATCACCGCTACCCAAGTATGCTCCTTTTTATCTCATAATTTAAGCAGTTGCGGTGGGAAAATTAAGTCACCTCCATGAAAATTCTACCAGTGATGTTTGAACCATAAATTTATGATTTAAAAGAAAACAACAACAAAAAAAAAACTAATAGAAACCATCATGTGACCATTGTCTTTTGGTACTATGCCATGTTGGTGATGATCAATTAGAAAAGTGAAAATTAACAAATCAAAAATTGAAAAAAGAGGTAATCAATGAATAAATCACTTCTCTTGGCTTTTGTTGGGATATGATCTCCAAAATGTCTGATTTTGAAGAAATGAGCGTGAATGCTGCCGGACACATACTAAAAGACTGATTTAACTAAAGATTGCATTATAAATTGAAGCCCTACCTATGAAAATTTTTTCAAAAACCAAAAAAAATATCCTCCTTACTCATTGAGGAGAGTGTGTGTGCAAGATTTCAAGTTTCAACCATGGACGCTTAGGGCTAGGCAAACTCCAATTATATAAATACAAAGATAAATAGATAGATACTTAAAAATGTCAGAAGGCATGAATAACCTAAACTCAGCAATAGTGTATAAACTAGTCTGTTGTGGGTAGCGGCTGGACATCAGAGTATGGCTAGGGCACATCCGAGATATTTTTCGCCAAACAAAGCTACTTACAAAAATTGAGACCAATGTTAATGTTGGCTGTGAGTTTGAATAAGGCCATGGAGAAAAAAGACTACTATTTTTTGCACCCTCAATGTTGCAAAATAAGGGACACTTTGCCAGAATCCCCATGTGATTTCAAGTTTCAGATACTTTCCTGCATTCTGGTGAATTTTTAAACAACAATTTGTGCTTTTAATGCATCAATTTTTCATGCAATACGTAGGATACAATTTGTCAGAATTTTTCAACACAAAATAGGATTCACTTGAACTAAAAATAATTGTGTACACTTAGGGCAAATTGCACACATGAAATTTGGCTCTTGCACACCTGAGATCTCATTGAAAAAAGCCATGCTTTGCAGTTGGGGGTAGCAGTGATTTGAAATGGAATCTTGGTAAAACCTGGTGAATTTCATGAAGTTCAATTGGAAGAGTAAAATAGATTCCGGGATAATTTGCATTGCAGAACTTGAAAAAAATATTTATTTGTGGTTGTTGTCGAGCTTGTATTTCTTTTATACTATTTGTTTTATTTTCCCTTTTGTCTGAAATAATCAGAGATAGTAGGATAAACAAAGTTAATCTTTTTATTTTGAAGAGAATCAGTAAATATTAGAGCCTGAAATTCTTGCGATCAATGAAAGACAATTGTTCTCTGCTTCTTACTGAAGAGGATTCTTTCGTGTCGCTTCTTGCTGTTTGGGAGGACAACAAGGCAGAAGTTTAATAAATTGGATTAAATGCAAAAGTGAACAGGTCTGGTTAGTCACTCAATAGAAATTGTCACATACCAGTATGCTATGTTGGGGGTAATCAATTAAGAAATTAGGAAGAGAGGTGATCAATGGATAAGTTACTTCTTTTGTCTTTTGTTGGGCGTTGCTCATTAAAAATGTCTGAATTTTCAAAAAAAAACAAGCATGAATGCTGCAGTACACAAACTAAGTGACCAATGTTGCACAAATTTACATTGCAAACTGGACCCCTCTCTAAAAACCTATTTAGGATGTGTGATTAAAAAGAGAAAAAAATTTTTTTTTGGCATGTTGAGGAGAAGGTGTTGGAATTTTTTCAGCCCTTTAGCTCCATTGATGCGGCCTATAAATGAGATAGATACATTCATAGCCAGTCAGATCAACTTGAAAACTAAAGAAACTCATGTTGACAGTTTTGGTTCATGGTTTCTAATACACAAAATAGAAAAATGAAGAAACGATATTAGTAGAACTGCTTGAAATTTTATAATACTAGTTGAAGTACCCTAAGAGCAGAAAAAAAATTGGAGAGGGATAAGGGAAAAATGGGGTTGGGGGCTCATAAAAATGTGTGAGAAGTTTCCTAAAACAACTCTTTTTTAGTAAAGCACATATGTTGAGATGAATTAGTACTGTTTATTCAGTGTTATAATAAAACTAAATAGACAGCAATTTTGAAGAAAACAAATATGATTGTAAGAGAGGAACCAAATATATGCTTGAAATATAGAGGACATTTTGGCTGCAAAGTCTCAATCCTTCCTTGTATCCCCAGTTCCACTGATCTCATTTTTGGTGTCATTGGAACAGTTCTGAGTGTCCATACTATTACTAGTACCACCCTGACTTAAATGTTCCACACCTTCAGTTGTCAGGTCCTGGTATTTCCCTGGTTTTTCACTCTCCTTTGTATTTACTCTGTGAACGCAGGGATGGTCACATCTATTATTTGGTAAGTTCTCCCTCCCTTGTCCACAATTACCATGTCTGGTCTTCTTGCTTGGATGGGGTGGTCAGTTTGGATGCTAAAATTCCAGAATAGTTTATGGTCTCCATTTTCCAGGGTTATTTCCGGTCTGTGCTGATTCCACTTGTCTGCATGGTTGAAACCTATTCGTTTGCTCAGTTCCCAATGCATCACTGTTGTTACCCAGTCCTATCTGTTTTTATACTCTTTCAGGGCTAGTTGACTGCATTCACAAGTTATGCGGTTTACAATTTCATCTCTCTCTCTCCATATAGGCGGTATTTGCTGCTTGTTTGGATTCTGTCGATTTTCACCTTGATATAGTTTGTTCTGATAATTATTATTATGATGTCTATCTTTATCATTATTTTGAATGTTGTCATTATTTTTGTTGTTGTGGTTGTTGTTGTTGTTGTTGTCGTCATCATTGTCGTCGTTGTCATCGTCATCATCATCAATCATCATCATCATCAATCATCATCATCATCAATCATCATCATCATCATCATCATCATCATCATCATCATCATCATCATCATCATCATCATCATCATCATCATCATCGACGACCCCCCATCCTAAAAAAGAGTTGTAAAATTTGTTTTCATATTTGCATTGTTGGTGGAAGGTGATTATAGCGATTTTTCCTTCTGAACAGGATGTGCAGTGTTTTGCATTTTTATCTTTTTTTTTGTGTATGTGTGAGTGCAAATGCAGATGTATATATGTGCGTGTGTGTGTGGAGTATCAGTAGATTGACAATTTATATTTGGCAGAATTTGATAATTCTAAAGACATTTTGTGTATCTTGCTCAGTTAATATTGCTGCCAAGCAAAATGAGTTCCTACAAAAAGTCTTCATAATCATCACATATGTGCGTAGTATTATATATATATATGTGTGTCTGTATGTATATATATAGAGAGAGAGAGAGAAAAAGAGAGTGAGAGAAAGAGAGTGAGTGAGAGAGATAATGATGATGATCTATGATATCTGTCTGTAACATTTTTCACAAGAGATAACTATCAAATGTCAATCCCAGAGTAGCCTCACTTATTCATTCATTTATTTATCCGTTTATAAATGTGTAAAAAAGTCTGGGTTCATTCTGTTTGAACATAGACAAGAAAATACAAGCTACTTGGTTTTTGATATTTTTCAAGTGCAGTATAATTAGAAAAAATTTTTAAACAAGCTGAAAAAACTACCCTAACATGCAGTTGTAAAATGCAGTTGAAGAAAGGGTTTATCCTATAGATAACCTTTGCAAATCCGTAATTTCTGTTCAAGAAGCTTAAATTACTTCTGATATATCTTAATCATATAGTTAAGCCTCGTAGATCTGCAATTTCTGTTTGAATGATGTAATTAATTTTGATATATCTTATCGCCAAAAAGTTTTGCTTATTTACTTTTTGTTTAGAGTTTGAAATTAATACATTAAACATCCTTCCTGATTGTAAAGTTTGACACTCTCGCCTGCTTGATGTTAAAAATGATACACAAATAAAAAGAACCAAAAAACTTATCAATTTAAAGAATTTAAAGCAACAACACCATAATCTGAATTTATGCATTTACTTCTGTTCTTTCAAATGCTTATTTTTATGCAGTTTTTAACACTGAGTGAGCAGGCGTGTGAGGTTTATTACAACTTTAATCACAAACTTTCATATTTATTCATATCAATCCATGTATTAAAAAAATAATTGAATATTTAGATAAATAAAAGATTTGAAGAATCTGATTATTGCAAAATTTGAAGAATCGGTGTACTTATTTCACGAAAATTAAATTAGTTTTCAAAAAATTCCACAAATGCACATTTATCAGAATTATTATTGAATAATTTCATATGTCATTTTTAAATTCGAAAGTAATGTTAATACTAAGGTATACATAAAAATGTAATGAAATTGGCTTCGTTCTAATTCATTTCTTTAATTATGTCCTCTTATTTTTGAATCATGTTTCATCTTGCATTTTAAAAATTACATCGAATGATGTTGATTAGTTTTTGCGTTAGGTGAGTACATACGTACATACAGACGGATGGACAGACAGACTTTTGGCGAATTAATATTGATTAAATACTGCCATCATTTTTAGTCAGCATGGGTAAGCAAGTAGAATTATAAATTTGGAAACAAATTGTGGAGGAAAAAAAAGAGCAAATTAAAACTTGTTAATGCCAAAAATGACTGTTATGTTATGTGGTTACTGTAGATTTTAGAAGATTTTTTGTACAACCTCAGAAAAATACCACTATGGCTTTAGAAAATTGAAGCGTTTCTTTGAAAATATAAAAGATATCCATTTACAATATCAGAAAAAAAATCCTTCTCTTCCTGTTAGCTCCTCTGTAAACTAACCAATGTTATCCATTTTACTCTCCCTCCCTCTCTAAAAATAGTACTTTGAATTTTGGAGGATTTTTCGTATAGTCACAGAAAAATTCAACTTTAGAAAATAAACAGAAAAACTGAGTTAAAATTGTAAATCAACCCCCTCCCCTCAAATTGATTTTGGGGGTTGATTTTCATAAACTTATTTTCTGAAAGATAATTTACTAAACTAATTTACTCAAATCTTTCCCAGGGTTGTACTTGTGCACACATAAAATTTCCTGGTATCATGTTTTGTAGTTTTGTAAAATATGAAAGGTATCGATGAAAATCTTCAAACTAGCCACTCTCTCTTTTTCACCCTGTCCAAAAACGATACTAAGTATTTACTCCACCATTGACTGTCATAGAAAAAAGCTGCTGTCAAAAGCATTTAAATGAAGACAAGCTCAAAAGAAGTGTCCAGTTCAAGATGAATTTTCATTGTAAAGCAATCAGCCTCCCCAAAGAAAAGATATTTTGAGGGGTGATTTTAAAAAAAACTGATTTGCTAGAAATCTTACCCAGGGTCACATCTGTATCCACAGAAAATTACATAGGGATATGTTCATTAGTTTTTGTGGTGCGTGAGTACGTACATACCGACAGTTGGACGGACAGACTTTTTAGCGAATTAATATCAATAAGATATTGCTGTCATTTTTTGTCAGCATGGGTAAACTAGTAGATTTATAAATTTGAGAACAAATTATGGAGGAAGGAAGATGATGATAAATAACCAAACGAAAGGATGAAATAAAAATGATAAATTGCAATTTCCAACCAGTTTATAAAAAATAAGAAATGCTGTATGACTAAAGAGAATATTTTCCATTTATCAATATGTAATTGATTTGGCAGTTTTGGTAAAGGAAGGCTTTTGTGCTTTAATAATCCTAACAGTAGGAGACCAAAAACAATTCTTCTTTTCTTTCAATCTATCTATCTATCTATCTATCTATCTATCTATCTATCTATCTATCTATCGAATCTATCTGTTTATCAATTCATTTATCAGATCTGTCTGTCTGTTTATCTATCTATCAAATCTGTATATCTGTTTAGCTATCTCTTGAATCTGTCTGCCTGTTTATCTATCTATCTATCTATCTATTTATCTATCTATTGAATCTGTCAGTGTGTCTATCTATCTATCAAATCTGTCTGTTTATCTATCTCTCGAACATGTCTGCCTGTTTATCTATCTATCTATCTATCTATCTATCTATCTGTCTGTGATCGAAATGGGTTTTGGGAGCTAGGTATTTCCAGACTGTTTTGACACTACGTAACCTATAACACAAGAAGTAGGTATACTCTTGATTCCTGTTTACACCCCACCCCATTGCCACAAGTGATGTCTGTATATCTATCCATCTATCTATCTTCAATTGTGCTTGGATGTGTATCTAAGATTAAGAAACATATCTATGTGTCTATATTAAGACATTCATGTACACATGTTCAAAAACAAGGTGTTAATGAGAATTGCATTAAGTTATCCACAAAATATATATATATATATATATATATATATATATATGCAGGGAAAAGAAAAAATCCATCTATGTATCTAAAACATGTATGTGTAAATGTAATATAACATCCTTCTTTCAAACCTAGATTAATAAAAAAAATGACAAACTCTGTGTATTTAACTTTTTGATTAAAATTTTGATGCTGCAAATAAAAGGTTTGAATGCAAACAAAAAGAATTAACAAAAAAGTTAGACAAACAGTTTGTCAGATTTTTCTCATAATGTACGTTTGAGTATATATATAGATGCATATTTCACGTGCATATATTTGCACATTTTTTACTCATCAGGATAGATAGCCAGATATATATATACGAACAGATTGAGATAGGTAGATAGATAGATAGATAGATAGATAGATAGATAGATATGAATAAATTGAGATAAATAGATAGATATGAATAGATAGATATCCCACATGCACAAAGATACAAGACAGCAATTATACCACTTAAAGCAATGTATTGTATGTTATTCACAAAAAATTTTAAAATGCTGGAAAATCTCCAAATTGAATAATTCAGTCATTAACAATCAAATTATAAACATTCTTTCAAAAAGTAAAAAGATAATTTTTCTCATCATAATCAGAAAAACAAATTATGAGCCAAGTCGTTAGAAGTTTACAATTTGATCATTTTTTGACAAAATTTTTCTCATTTGCAACACAAATAAAAAAAAAAGAACAAATACAAAAACTGGTCTGGTAGGTCGCTGAATGGAAACCATCATGAGACCAACATCTTCTGCCAGCATACCATGTTGGGGGTGATCAATTGAAAAAAAAGGGTGATCAGTGAATAAGTTACTCCTCTCATCTTCTGTTAGGCCATGGTCACTAAAAAGTCTAAATCTATGAAAAAACACATGGGCACAAAGTAAGTGATCAATTTAGGATAAACTTGACTCGTAAAGTGAACCCCCACTAAAAATTGGGATGGGGCAAAAAGAATTTCCTTCATCGACATAAGGGATAAATGTCTCAATTTTTTGTCCTCTATTGGCATGGTATAAAAATTATATATATATATATATATATATATATATATATATATAGCCAGCCAAACCAACAACAAAGTTGAAGAAACCTATGTTTTGATGACAGTTTTGGTTGAAAGTTTCTAAAACAAATACACAAACAAACAAAAGGTAAAATAAATAGGTTAATTAAAATATAGAAATTGTTGAACAACAATTAAAAATGGTGGAATGTGATTAAAATTTTTTTTCATCAAAAAATGGAAAACTGTCAAATTGAAAAGAGCTGTTTTTCTTTTGTTTCGGTGGTTTTCTATTATGGACTAAATTCAGAGTTTTATGTTTGGCAATTGTTAGTTTAGTCTTTGATGGTCATTAGGTTGGTGATTGGTTTCTTTTCACATTCAATTAAAAGATTGAAACATGGTTTAGAATTGCGAGTTGAGTTCACATGCGTCTCTGTCTTGGATCAAGCCTTCTCACCAAGGATGATAGGATTTGAGAGTTGGAACGTTATAGAGATGGAATCAAGGGGTCACAATGAATATATACAGTTCAGGATGAGTCAAAGCTTAAACACCCCCTAGTCCATTGCAGACAACCGACATCTAGATCAGTGGTTTCAAAACTGGTATTCATGGACTTCTGGGGATTCGACAGATAATCATCTGAGAATCTTGTGGCAGAGATAGAGCATCAACCATCACACAGCAAAAGAAAAGCATAATTATTGACCACAGATCTATACAATATATAAAAATTCAAATTAGTGAGAACCAGTTAAAATAAATATGATTTTTAAAGCTTAAAAATTCTCTATCATTGTAGTTCATTGAATGCAGTCTGAGAACTGAATCCTAAAAATATGGGCCTGTTAGAATATTTCCTTTATGGAAGTGGTCCTTGGATTTTCATAGTTTCAAAACCACTGAAGATATATCTTTCTGCCAACCCCCCTGCAAGAACATTTCATTTTGTCCGCCCACCTCCCCCTAGAAAGTGGATGCCCGTGGTTGAGTTGACAGTGGTATTTTCCCATAGTAACCTAGTGTTTATGGTGCTGTAGAGTTTTTTCTTTAAAAAAAGAAAATATTACATCTAAATGCAATGAAGTATCCTGAAAATCCTACCATACGAATGCACATCAGCTGTGTTTTTGTTCTGCAAGTAAACTTTTGAAGTCTACCTGATCCAAAGGTATGTTGACTATTCTTGTAAGTCATTGAAATATATACATATATGTATATATATATATATATACAGACACACACACATATATATATATATATATATATATATATATATATATATATATATATATATATATATATATATACATATATATATATATATTCTTTTTAAATAATATGATATATAAAAGTAATATGATATATATATATATATATATATATATGTTTATATGAATAAGTATAATGCTCTTCCATAGGAGTTGAGCACTCAGGTGGATGGAGGATATATGCTAAATTTCATCAACTTTTTTCAGCGTGAAATCTGCAAATGGGGGTAAACTTTGAAAATTAAAATTGGAATGCAAAGTCACATGGTTTTCAGTGACAATGATAAATAAGATTCATAAAAATTCAATATTCAAATTTAATTAAATTTGCGCTGAAAGCAATTGAAGTATGACCATTTAAAATTCTAAACGGGAAGTTAAAGCTATGTTTTGCTGATGTGAAATGAAAAGTGAAGAATCACAACAGGTTGGCAAGCTTACGGTAGTGCAAGCTTTACTTTCAAGAAGAAGAAAATCCCATTAGTTTTCTAAGCAAGGGTATACAACCAATGCATCATCTTGATAGTCACTTATGGAGCTGTAAGATGGAAGCTAGCTGAATAATTGACACTCAAGCTGAGAATCATGCAATTTGCACTCGGGGGAATCATGCCCAATGTCATATGGAGAAATCATAAGATAGCACAGTATATAAAGGAAAAGACAAGAGTCTGTGATATCATAGAAACCGTTGGGAAACTCAAATGGCAATTGGCTGGACATGTTGCAAGAATGTCATACAACATCTGGACATCATGACTCACCGCATGGATCACCAGAGATCATATGTGAAATTATTGGGCACGACAGAAAGTAAGATGGCGTGACGAGCTAGACAAGTTCAGAAAGTACTATCTCCACACTGCCATGAATCTTGGGGAGAGTGCAGAAAAGCTGATGAGATGAACAGATATAAACTTTGATCTTGGTCTAAAGGCCGCAAAAGGCTGGACCACGAAACTAGGATGATGCAAAGTATGTCATATGTTTGCCGCATTGATCAAATTTCAGTTTGTAAATAAGACGAGAGTTTTTGCTGAATTTATCAAACTTTGTTCAGTAAATTTGCAGTCAGTTTTGATCAATCTGCAGGTTCATTAAAGATAAAATTATTTTGTTAAAGCAAGCACTTACTGTATATATACATATACATATATATATATATATATATATATATATGCATGTGCATATGTGTGTGTGCGCTGTTGTATTTGTAAAATGTAGATGTTAGGTGTAGTAAGTATTATTGGCAATAACAAGGAGATTGGCAAATTGAGATTGAATTGTATCAAGTCTGTTCTTATGCGCTTAGGAAAAGCATGGATCCACATTTTCTTGGCATTCATTCCATTGCCAGATATGATGGCTGATAGAGAATATTGCTGGTGAGTAAGCCCTAAGGTAAACCACTCTCCCATAACTACCTCACCTACTCAAGCAGAAGCAGCAAAAAGATGATAGCCAGACAGTGAGCAGTGACAATCCAATATACACACACACATAAATGCATACACCCGTGTGCGCACGCTCACACACACAAATATATTTACATATATCTATCTATCTATCTATCTATATATATACATACATATATATATATATATATATATATATATATATATATATATATATATATATATATATATATATATATGTATATATATACATACAATATCATCATTATTATATCATTGTCAATCAAAACTGTCAACATAGGATTCTCCAGTTTTTAACTGGGTCTGGCTGGCTATGTATGTATTCACATATATATATGTATCATGAGTATAGCTGCACAATTGGAGCTTGAGTCATGAAAATTTAAACATTTACTCCTTATTAAATCTAGAAAAAACATTTTTGTTTTTCTTTGAAGTTAATAGGTTTTTACTTGGAGATGGCTCCAATTTGTAATGTAAATTCATGCTAAATTGATCCCTTAGTTTGCAGCATTCACTCTTATTTTCTGAAAATTCAGACATTTTTAGTGATCCTGCCCAACAACATGCGAGAGAAGAAACTTATTCATTGATCAGCCCTTTTTTCTGATTTTTCAATTGATCACTCCCAACACAGCAAGCTGTTGCCTAGAGACATTGGTCATGTGCCAGTTCCTATAGAGTGACTAACTAGATTTCTTTTCAAATTGATCATCCCCAAAAACAGTATGCTGCCATCAGACGTAGGTCGTGTGACGTTTTCTATTGAGTGACTAATCAGACCACTTTCAGTTTGTTATCAATCAATAGCATATTTATAAGCAAGCCAAGAAATCATAATAAGCTTCTCTGTAAACTCAATTTATATGGATTACCCTTATCAGACTCCTGACTAACAAATGCTAAACTAATCCCAACTGCTTTCATTGATCCCTGTGTTATCTGAACATATTTGGGATCTGCGCTAATCTAACAATTTCTAAATTAATAATCCACGCAGTTGTTATTTACCTCATGCACAGGTGGACCCAGTCACAATACAGGCATCCCCCATTATAATGCAGACGTTGAGGTCCAAGAGAACTAACTGTGCCACAACCAAGATGCAATAAACAGGGTTGCCAATTTAGCAACTTTGGAGCTAGAATAATATTTTGGTATCCACTATTCACCAGCATTTTACCGTGAACCACACATTAGAGAACAGCGTTATGAAGGGGGAGGTCTGAATAGGCATCGACTTTCCTTAACCCCTTACCAGATCATTTTTTTTTTCCATCTGTTTCATTTTGGAGCATTTTTGGTCTTGTTAATTAAAAGTATGTAATACAGGAATTATGAAAATATGTTTTTTTCCTGTATTTGATTTTTTTTGCAATAAACATATCAATATACATGTTATACTGAATTGGTGAAATTACCTGAAATTAATGATAATGAATTGGGATGATTCATTAAGGGGTTAGTGTCTGGACTGAGTCATGTTTTTGTGTACATGATGTTGTGAATTTTTAGTTTTTTCGTACAACAATCTGATAACGTTCTCTTATGAAAAAATCAATTATTTCTTTAAAATTTATCTAAATGAACAGTTATTATTCTTGCTGATTATATCTATCATATATTTTTGAATGTCTGCCTGTTTGTTTCATGTTTGTTTGTTCCAATAGAAATTGATATGTTCTCTTCGCTTTATGTTCAATTCATACTGATGGTCTTGGAGGCATAAATCCACTTTTCCTTGTATTCTATCACAGATACATTGACAAAAAAACAGTATAAAATCAAATTTCAAAAGTGCATCTATTATCATTAGTAACAAGCCTAAAAAACTTTTACAAAAACACACAATATTAATCAAATACATAAAGTTTTATCAAAAATGCTCTACTTTGCCACTCTTTGAGGTGGAGATAAAAATCTTAACCAAAGGTTAGCCATATATACAGTTTTATTAAAAATTCTCTACCTTGCGACTCTTTGAGATGGAAATAGAAATCTATCAAACTATACGAATGCTACTAGCATTTCATTTTCGTATTACTCATGAATTCTTTCTTTAAACAATAGCAAACCTTGTAAACACTTGCCAAAGAATTCAACGGCTTTCAAAAGAATTCTCTCTTGTATGTACATAAGTGTGTATTTCTATTCTATATCTCTTTTATCTATCAAAGTATCATGGGGCTTTTAATGCACGTTTTTCATTTAAAAAATTTGGACCTTACATTCCAAAACTTATTTAATTCTTACGTACTTTTCCTCTTACTAAAGGTTAATATTGCTATGTATACAAAAAATATTTCTGTATTATTTTCAAAGAATTTCATGTTTTATATATGAGAAAGGGGTTCTCTGTCATGTTTCTTTTCTACAACTGAAAGTAACTATTCAAACGTTTTTGTTGAATATTTTAATACTCTTTATCTAAAGGAATTTTATATCTTATATTGAAAAAGAAAAATCTATATTCCTTTATTTATCTTTCTTCTAACTAAAAGTACATACAGTGCAGGCTTAGCAAAATATTCTGGTGTGCTTTGTTAGGTAGAATTATATATGTAATTTTATAAAGAATAAAGGAATATTTTCTTAATACGTATATTTCTCATGACTAGAAGTAAATGTCACTAGTGAATTTAAGGAAGAATTTCAATGTGTGTTGTCTGGAAGAAATTTATCTTTTATGCTAAAAAATAATAAATTGAACCCCTGAGCAAAATAATTCCTGGAGTATATATTTGATAAAATTAATCAATGAAGGTAGAGATCAAAATGTAAGTTTTATTTTTTTTCTCTTCTCCAATCTAGAACCTCGCAAGATTCTTTCATAGAATTATTCCCTTTTGTCTTATTTTACATTTTGTGAGTTTTGTTTTCTCTAATTATGCTTCCAAACTATTTCTTTGAAATTGTTTGTTCTTTTCCTTTTCTTGAAAATACCTGACCTTAATGTTATAATGGGTTTCTGTCTTCCTTACAGTTTGGAAAGGCAAACAAGACAATTCTCCCATTTGCCTTTTAGGTCAGCCATCTTGATTCCATTTTCTAATGTAATGTCTTTAGAATTTTTCATTGTTTCCTTTTACAAAAGAGTTCCTCTTGATTACTCAGTATCACTGAATGATCCACAGCTTCTGAGTTCATTTTCATACCATTTAAAATAAGTTATTGAGTAAAGGGTGAATTGGTATTCATAAGTCTTTTCATACCAATATCCACATCTTCGCAGCCTTTTGTGATCCAAATTTTAAATTAAAAGTTATCTGATTATCTGATGGCAAACTTTTGTGTTTGTTACATAAACATAATCAATAATAAATATCATTCCATCGAAGAATACATATGGTCAGAATATTCTACTTATGACATCACTGGTGTTTTCACTGGAAAACATCTAGAATAGAGTGAAAAAAATCTAGAAACATCTTGATTTTGGAGAATCTAGGTGTTATTTCCATTGGAAAATAACTATAAGAGAGTAAAAACATCAACAACTGAAATATCTCTTCACTAACTTACAAATACCAAAATAAAGTTACAACCAAATCACGTTGGATGCACCTGTTCTCATCTGATCACTGAAGTCAAGCTATGTTGAGCCTGGTCATTATCTAGATGGTTGACCAACTGGATATACCAGATACTGTAAGCAACTAGGGATCATGTAGAGAGCCTCCTGTGGTGATCCCACTAATCCTCTAAGGAAGAAGCCGGTCTCTAAACTATGCTCAATAATGTCTTTGAAATCTTGGTTCTTTCCCTTTATTTTGAAACTTATTTGAAACCATCAACTGAAACTGTCATGAAAACTGTCAGCATGGGATTCTCCAGTTTTCAGGTTGGTCTTGCTGGCTGGCTGGCTATGCATGTATCATGTGTATAGGCTGTACCAATGAAGCTAGAGGACTCCTTGTAATGTCTACAAAAATGGTTTTCTTGTCCCCCCAAGGTTTTTAATGAGGGATTCAAATTGCAATTTAACTTGAGCAAAACTGATCAATCATTGCTTGTTTTTTTGAAAAGTCAGACTTTTTTTAGTGATCACCGCCTAGCAAAGAGAAGTAACCTTTTCCTATGTTTTAATTGATCACCCCCAACACAGCATGCTGCAAAAAGTGGTTGGTCATGTGATCTATTGAGTGACTTACCAAACCTGTTTGTTTCTTTACTTCTCTTTTCTCTTGGTGAATAATCTTATTTTCTAATATTTTATGCATACAGTTCAGGTGTTGTGTGTGAGTATCACGTAAAATCTGTTCTCCCAACTATCATCTGAAAGAAAGAAAAGACTGTCACCATTTTAAAATTTTGCCAACAAAAAGTTATGAGAAACAGGTCTGGTTAGTCACTCCATAGAAACTGAGATCTTTTGGCAGTATTGATGCAACCTATACATATGATATGTATATTGCCAGTCAGCCAGCAAAACTCCTGGAAAACTGAAGAGACCTATTTTGATGGTTTAGGTTTACGGTTACTAATTATATAAGTTTATGCTGAGTGCAATGATGTTACAGAGCCCAAAGGATGTATGCAAGTATATTGGGACAATTCTACACTATTCAATCAATAAAGATCAGAAGTTTGTCGTAAAGTTCTGATGATGCACAAATTATGATTCTCCAAGGATCTGAACTCTGAAGAAATCCTGAGCCAATGGTACATCAACAACTGGCGAATATTCACTTTTCAGGATACTTTGCAAACTTCACTTCTAAAGAAATAGGTACAATCCAAATTACAAACTTATAACAAGATCAAGTCGTGTTATTACTTGGGTGGAGCTTAGGCTCTACAAGTATATCTTGATTGATTAGATTCATGTATAAGGATGAGACTAAATCTTATTCGCACTTGTTTTCTTCTTCTTTTCTTAGAAACATTCAGAAAACTTTGGTTAAATCTTTAGCCTGGTACAAAAAGCATAATCATGATTACCTGAAGAAAGAAAATTAATGGTTGCAATGGCAGGATGAAATCTTAGAGCATATACTTAACTTACTGAATGATGATTTTGGTAAGCCTAAAGACATGTTTGTGAAAAGGGAATCGTCACCCGAAGTCTGCTCCTCCCTACGCCCATGTTCTTTATTGAATCTTTACTCCTTCAGCGTCGGAACTTGTAATTTTTCATCTGATTATTCTTTGTTTAACCATGATTCTACCACTGTTGGTTTTTGAAGAGGTAGATGCTTGATATAAGACCACCGTAATTTTCCATTAAGGTAAAGCAAAACTTGGGAAAGGATGATGAAAAGAAAGAAATGCAGAAAACGTCTCGAGAAAATAAGAAAGTATAGACATGGAGAAATACGAGAAGAACAAAAAAAATCACAGAAAACAATGAAGAAATGGAAGATTCTTCAAAGAATTTCCACATTAGTAGAACAGCATAAAATTATGATTTGCTAATCATGAATTTTCACCGAAACAGAAGTAAATTAGGCGTTGGATAAGTGGTGGTCTATATGGGTTCAACTTGGGAATTAATATAGGCATTGTATTTGTGGGAAGGGGGTTGACTGGCTCGTATCTCTTCTTAGCTCAAGAGCGGCTTTCTCTTACCCTAACTCAGATTCAGAGGGCAGTGAGTTCCCTTTTCAAGAATTAAGCATATGCCTCAATTTGGATCAGGGAAATGCCTTTGTGTTCGTAAACTTTCAATCGTGTAAAAAGGGCTTCTTTTTTTCAGGCAAATTTGTCCTTGGGTTCTTTGTTTGTTCACATAATTGAAGTAGGTGGATTGCTGGTCTGTTATTAAGATTATTTTTCTAAGTAATGGACTTGCTTGATTTTAAGTTGGTTAGAGATGGGTGGGTAAGAGTTTGTTGGACGCAGAGGTAGTGGTGTTGGTGGTGGAATTTGGTAGATGTGTGCAATAAATAAAGAGAAAGAGGAAAGGGGAATTGTTATGTGAAGCAGAAGGGAGTTGAATAGATAGAATGAAAAATGGAAAGTCTTTGCTGGAAAAAAGAAAGTATGAAAAAAAAAAAGGTGGAGGAAGAAGCCAGAAATAAAGAATCTTCCCTGGAAAGTGAAAAAGAAAGGGAAAATGAAAGATGGGAATGAAGAAACAAAAGAAATACTGAAGGAGAGGGTGAAAGAAAAGTGATTTTTAAAAGAAGAAAAAAAGGAGGGAAAGAGAAGAAAGGAAGAAGAAAGATAGAAAAAGAGAAAGCAAGAAGAAAAATCGTGATAAAGAATGCATGGCAATCGAAAGAAAAAAGAAAGAAGAGATTTTATGATGGAGGATGCATTGTAATAGGAAGAAAAAGAGCAAGAAGAAAATTGTGATGAAGAGTCTATGACAAAAGATGGAGAAAAAAAAGAAAGAAAGAACAAATTTTGTGATGAAGAATGCACTGTAAAAGGAATAAAGAAAGAAAGAAACGAAAGAAAGAAATAAGAAAATTGTTTCAAAGAATGCATGTCAAAAAAAAGAAAGAGAAAGAAAATAATAAATATAAGAAAGAAATAAGAAAGAAAGAAAGAAAAGTAGAATCAGTGCCCGAGGTCATCATTTTGATCTTTGAATTACTTCTGTTCCTTGAACATAGTTAAAAGATTTCATCTATTTCCCTCGTTTTCTGACATTGTTTTAGTTCTTTGTAATTTTCCAACTTGAATGCTAACTATAAGGGAAGAAGATTGTTTGAAATCAGTTTACAACTTATAAATCATAAATAGTGGTATTGAGTAAACCAAGAATTAGAGGTTGACTTGTGGCTTGATTTGAGCGTAGAGTGTCTGACTGATTAATACCTAAAATATAAGGCTGTAAAAATGGCAGAGTCATTAATACATTGATTGATAGATAGATCGTCTGGGAAGCAAAAGACAAAGAGAGAGATATCTTTTATGAATAAAGAACAAAAGTTACTGAGAAGAATAAACAAATCTCTGTGTATGATTTCAAAACCAGTGGTGTTGGAAAAGTGGGTGATCAATGAATAAGTTACTTCTTTTGACTTTTATTGGACAGTGATCTCTATGGAAGTCCTGATTTAAAAAAAAACAAACAAACTAAGGGATCGATTTAGCAGAAAATTACATTTGAAACTGTATGGCCTTCTACAAAAAGTATTGAAAAGGGAGAATTTCATTGAAAACAAAAAATTTTTTTTCCATAAATGATAAGCAGTAAATGCTCAAATTTTCATCTCTGAAGCTTCATTGGTGAGGCCTGAGGGCATCAACAAGAAAACTTCTACAGAATATTACTATGAATATAGAATCCCCAATGCATAAAACCTTGTATTATTGTTTGGATCCTTTCAGTTCAAATAGGCTTTCAAAATGAAATAAGACAATTTTGAAAAAAGTGCATAATTTTCACAGCACTGTTTATGACTTCAAATGGAAATTATCAAAATGAATTGAAAAATATGGGCACCTTGCCATGGTGTGATGATTAGCAAGCTAGCCGAGCAAAACAGTTACTACTGCAATGAGTTTGCTACTCACCAGGTGCCCCACACTTGTATCCTTGACCCAGACTAAGGTAAATACACACACACACACACACACACATTCTGTAACATGAAAAAAAAAATTAGAAGAATAAAAATGAACGTTTGACAATGGGAGAAACCACTTTCCAAAACAGGTGGTGGAAATAAAGACAATCTATTTTTCCCTATTACAAGTTTCCATATCATCTATCAAATTCACCACATACACACACACACACACACACACACACATGTATATGTAGAGAGAGATGAAGAGAGAGAGCAGGAGACAAAGAGAGACATTATGTTGTACAATAATAACAAAGTATGAAGGAGATAAAGAAAAAAGCACTTTTTAAGATTACATAAATTGCATTGACAGATTTTGGGAAATGGGTGACTGAAGAGACACAAAAAAATCTATTGAAAAAGTTCTTAAAATTTTTGGTCATATATATATATATATATATATATATATATATATATTTGTATATGCATGTTGGTTAGGTAGGTAGATATTTAGAGAGAAAGATTTTCTTATCTTAGACTGGCACAAGTTGATCTGGCTGGCTGGCTACATATGTATGTATCACACAAATATGCTACACCAAGGGACCTAGTGAGCTGAAAATCTAAACGTGTACTCCTTATTATGGCTAGAAAAAAAGGTTTTTGTTTTATGGCCTCCCCCCTACCTGGTAGGTTTCTAGTAAGATTTCAATTTGCAATTCAAATTTATGTTAAATTGATGCCTTAGTTTAAGTCTGGCATCATTCTTATTTTTTTCTTGCGGATTTTTTTTGTGATCACTGTCTAACAAAATTAGGTGAGAGAAGTAATTTCTATCTTCAATTTTATGATTTATGATATCACCCCCAACATGGTATGCTGCAAAAAGACTTTGGTTACATAATGGTTTCTATAGAGAGAATAAGCAGACCGGTGTATCTATTGATCAAGATGTATATATGTATGTATGTATGAATTATAAATTGTATTATGTCACATAAAAACTTATTTGAGATGATCTCCTGTCATTACATCATTGATATATCACTCACCCTAGACAATTTAAATAGAATAAACAATTAAAGAAAATGGGGCTGCAGCAGGAATTGAACCTGCCACCGATAGGGTAGCCGCTTCAACATAGAGATGCTTTTACTATTGAGCTAAACAGCTGCTGGTAATGCAAAGGCCCAAATAACTTCTTTCACACCAAATTCTCATCTTGTTTAATTTTGGTCTATTTGTCTATTTCAACACGACAGTTACGTATTACGAAATGGACATATTTAGTCAAACAGAATGAATTATAGATTGCGTTATATTATATTGAAACCTATTTGAGATGATCTCCCATTGTTACATGATTAATATATCACTCGCCCCAGTCAACCTAAATAGAATAAACAATTGAAGAAAATTTATTTTATTCTATTTATGTTGTCCAAGGTAAGTGATATATTTACTGCGTAACGATGGGAGATCATCTCAAATGAGATTCTATATAATATAACGCAATCTATAATTCATTCTGTCAGACCAAACATGTCCATTTCTGAATACAAACATACATATATATATATATATATATATATATATATATATATATATATATATATATATATGAAGAAAGAAAAGCAGGCAGATAGTTTGACAGATAGGATGAACAGTGGATCAGTAGATATGGTATGAAAATAATATGAGTGATAGGAAAATACCTCCGAAATGGTAGAGATTAAAGATAAGTAAATTCAGTCACATGGGAAAGGAATATGATACACTGTCGGATCGAAACCAAAAGAAGGTGATTGTTATCAGGAAAGTTTGATAATCAAAAAACAAAACCCTAGCAAGCAAGTTGACACATAGATAAGCACATTCTTAAGTAAATTAGCAGCCTAAGATTTTGTGGCTTTATTCAGCAGGAGAGGAAACAAAAGATAGGAGAGAGAGAATATAAATGGTGAAAAACGAAGGCAAAACTAAAACAAAAAGCTAGTTTTCCTTTGTTGTTTTCATTATTATGGAATAACTTTAAATGAAAAGACACGCATCATATCCAGTCTGAGAATGAAGTGTTAATCAGGGCAAATTGCAGGGATTTGTAACATGAGACCCTAATGATAATCTCTCTCTCTCTCTCTCTCTCTCTCATTCTTGCACCATCTTTCATTGTATTATTTGCAGGGCTCTCATTGGCTGATTTTCAAAGATGAATATCGTGTGTGTGTTAGAATGGCTTTCTTTTGTTCTTTTAGAGAGTATGAATTACTAGATTCAAAACTAACGTCTAATGATATTCACACACACACACACACACACACACACACACACAATTCCATATAAACTTTTGACATATGTTGTATGATTTTGATTACATTCCAATGTTTAGTTTATTTGTATCTATAAGATTGCGCATTATATCATTTAATGTGTGTGTGTATGTGTACATGTCTTTGTGCATGAATATGAATGTATATATATATATATATATATATATATATATATATATATGTATATATACATATATAAATATATATATATATATGTATATATACATATATATATATATATATATATATATATATATATATATATATATATATATATATATACATGCATAAATGCATAAATGCATACATTTGGTCATATGCATCTATACATGTATATACATATATTTGTGTGAAAAAAAAGGATAACAAATGAGATACATCCTCTAGGATTTTGAGATTCAAACAAGTCCCCCAATCAGGCCAGAGATGAAATTTAATTGCATTGAACAAGAGAGATAAGAATGTGTGAGATTGTGGACTTGTTTTTTCGAGCAGACCACAGAGTGAAAGTGAAAGGAAGTGAAAAAGCAGATCAGTATCTTGACCTTACCCGTGAAAAAAATTGTGGAAAATGAAAGTGACAGTAGTACCAATGGTGGTCAGAGCCTTAGGTACATCCCTGAAGAATCTAGCGAAGAGGTTGGGAGAACTATGAATCTAGAAAAGAGCTGAGAATATCCAGAGGATGGCACTGCTGAAATCAGCTAGAATACTGAGGAGAGTCCTGGAGTATTGAGGAGACTTATTGTCTTCAGTGAAGGGTTGGTACAATTTGATACATCCGATTCAACACGAAAATGAGCCAATGACGTAAATAAAAAGCATGAACATCATGAAATATAGATGTTATCACAAAAAATCATGAAATACAGATGTTATCACAAAAAATAAACATATCAACAGTGGGAAGAAAGACTGGAGAAAAGACTTAGACATAAAAATGATTTATGTAAACTATAC
Source organism: Thysanoteuthis rhombus (assembly GCA_963457665.1). NCBI lineage: Eukaryota > Metazoa > Mollusca > Cephalopoda > Oegopsida > Thysanoteuthidae > Thysanoteuthis > Thysanoteuthis major. The sequence continues at coordinate 62,930,564 of OY735207.1, forward strand.
AAATGGTTACGTAATTGTTTTTGAAAACTTGCCTCACATGAAAACTGTAATAGAGATTTTTGTGTAAACGCTGCTTTGCAGTGAAAACAATATTTTAGAATGGTTATATCTCAGCTTTTATACAGTTTATTCGCAAAAAGTTCATTGCATATTTTTGCCCAATTCTCCCTCTTTCAAAAGACACAAAAAATATCTATATAAATAATAAAAAACTTTTGTGCATTTATTTATGAACCTACCAGCCTGCTTCCAAGCACACAACTTGGAAAAATCTAGAAAGGACCCGTCTGGAATTTATTTATAAGGAATAGCTTATAATTATAAATGAATTAATTTCACTGTTTATACATTTAATGAATGTGTAATAAATGTTGCATCGAATTGTTCTTGCATTTTGTCAGCCACATATAATCCTCCCTTCCCCCACTGGTGTGAAAATTTGAGTGCAAATAATAATAATAATAATTATGATATTATTAATGATGAAAATCATAAATATTATAAGAGTTGTGTCTGCTGCACTTATAGTATCAGTGGCAACCATCAGCCACTCTCTTTTCTTACACTCTTATTAAACCTTTTTCTTCTCCATCCGTTCTACATAGTTATCAAACAACCCAATTTTCTCGTCTCCATTCCTGCCATATATGTCACACACATAGTATCAGTAGCAGCCACCGACTAAGCAAAGTAACAAGTCATGAACTAGTAATGATGGGCATCCACTGGAGGTGTGGGAGGGTTGCAACAGGGAAATATCCCCACCCCTACCTCCTGGATTTTGAGGGGGCTTGAAAGTTAGAATCTTATCATGTTCAGGAACAAAGGGGTCAGTATGAACAGTGACGGCTTAGGACAAGTCATGGCTTCAGCATTCCTTAGTGCCTTACCTAAGATCCAGTATCTTGATATATGTTTTTACCCCTTGCACTTAGAATATATCCTTTGCACTCCCGAACCACCCTAAAAGTGGTTGTAGATACCCATGCTAGTGATTAAAACAGAGCTGAATCGAAAAGATAGATTGAAAGCCATCAATACGCTCACTATCCCTATTGTGGCATGTAGCCTTAATATAATTGATTTGAATCAAGAAGAAATTAGAAAGATACAGAAAAATAAGGAAATTACTGACATGCCACAGAATGCACCCCCTCAAAAGCTTACATTGATCATCCCTGTTTGCCAAGAAGTAATGTTGGGAATTGATGCAACTAGAACTGACCTTCAAAACAGCAACAATAGGATCATATCAGTACCTCGGGATCCCTCAGGACTAAATGTAAAAACTAGTTAAGGAGCATGAAAGCACAAAAAAAGTTGTTCTCAGTAAATAGTAGAAAAAAAATGGAGAAATTTCCAAGAGACATGGATACAAAATTGGACAGTAAAGAGTATTCACAGAATATAGATGTGAAAAAGATGAGACAACATGCAAAGGAGCAGGGCTATAAACAGTTTGATATAAAAAGGGGATAGAAACCTCTGCATGGACAATACAAGCTCCAAAGCCAAGATGCTGATGTAGTCCAGAAAAGCATCAATCAGTGGTCCTGGAGTGGTTGATTGAAAGCAGAAATAGAGGGAATTATACTGGCCACTCAAGACCAAAGCCTATATACTCAAAACTTTCAAGTAAATATCTTAAAAAATGGTGCTGATCCTAAATACTGCTGATGTGACCTGCATGAAGAAACCATAGACCACCTCATGTCTGGCTGCTCTATTCTAAAATCCACAGAATACAAGTCAAGACATGACAGAGTGGGCTAATATCTTCATTGGAAAATTTGCAAACAATAATAAATACCAACAGACAAAAATTAGTATGAGCATCAACTAGACCCAGTAACTGGAGGACAGAATACAATGATGAAATGGGACTTTGCAATGAATACAGACAAAACCATCAAAGCAAATAGTAAATATAGAAATTCAGTAGTATGCCTTCTGATTGAAACAAAGTAATGAGGAAGCCTGTGAAACTAGAAAAGAACAAGGAACTTGGAATTGAAATGCAGAAAATGTGGCACTTGAAAACACAAACTGGCCCCATTACTGTAAGGGCACTGCTGATGATCAAGAAAGCCACTGAAAAAAACATTTCCCAAAAAACCTGGTGATCTTTCTCTCTGTGAAATGTAGATGGTCCATACAGGCATTACCTGCATATTGAGAAGTAAACTATCATCTGTTGTATCCTATCGTAGAGTACAACACACAAGGAAAGAAAACTGCAAAGCAATAAACAACAAAATATAAAACTGCAACGTACAAGATAATACTGCAATACACACACACACACACATACACAAAAATAACTGTATATCACTTCAACCTTCTTTTGTCCTTAGTTTTTGGTAACAACACACAGCAATAGATTGCAAAGTACAGGGATTATGATAATGATGATGATAATAATGATGAGGATGATAGGTCTACTTAGTCACTCAATAGTTACTGTCATATGACCAATATCTTTTAGCAGCATGCTGTGTTGGAGAGAGCAATTAAAAAATTTGAAAAAGGGGAGATCAATGATCAGATTACATCTCTGACCTTTTGTTTAGCAGAGATCACATAAAAATGTCTGAATTTTCCAAAAAACAAGCATAAACATTGTTGTTTACTTACTGAAGGGCCTTTTTTTGCAAATTGAGATCCCTTCCCAAACCATTCCCCATTAAAAACCTATTTAGGGGATGAGTTTTCAAAAAAACTTTTTTTCCAGACATAAAGTTTAGATTTTCAGCCCTCTAGCTCTATTGATGCAACCTTTATGTGTGATACATACGTACCTGGCTTGCCAGATCATCTTGGAAAAAACCCTGAAGAAATCTATGTTGACAGTTTTGGTTGACGGTTTCTAATATAATTATAATATGATGGAAATGTTAATGAGGATGGTGACAACAACTGCAAAAATAATGATAAATATTTTCTTATATCTCTTTACTGCCGCTACTTTTATTAACAAAAAGCCATAAATTTTATTTATGATTCAAGCTATTGATTACACGTGATATTTTGTTGGAAATGTTTTTCCCTGAATCAGATATTTCAGCTGAGTCGTGTGTAGGATGGGGGAAGAAATCCAATTTGTGTCAAAAATTCAGAAAGAAACTTTAAAAATGTTATTAAATTTTCAGAGATTAATTTGAGTAAGACATTTTATTTCAGGTTATTTTATTTTACGAAAAGTCATAAAGTCATGAGAAGTATTAGGATAATAGCAAAAGTATAAACAAAATGGTGATTGTCCTTGAGGGGCAATCGAAGTAAATCAACTCTTCTTCTGCAATCGGTAAATAAGCAATCTATTCTTATTTAAAACATATCCTCTTACTCTCCCTTCCTCTTGCTCTTTCTCTCTTACACCCTTCCTCCTTATGTTCTGTTCTTTCTTTTTTCTTTTTTAAATTTTTCTTTCTTTTATTTTCAATCCTTACTTTCCTCTTCTTCTCTTTCCCTTTTTCTTTCTCAATCCTTTCTTTCTTTGTTTTGCTATTGAAAGCCATCCACCAGAACTGTCAATATAAGTTCCTTCAGTTTTCAAGTTGGTCTGGCTGGCTGGCTGGCTGGCTGGCTAAGTATGTATTGCATGTTCAGCAAATAAATATGGAACTAAAGGACTGAAAATGTTTACAGTTACTCCTTATGTCCAGAAAATACATTTAATTTTTTTCTAAATTCCTCCCTCATAGGTTTTTGATGGGGGTTCAATTTTCAATGTAAGTTTTATGTTAAATTGATCCCTCAGTTTGTGTCTGGGTTATTCTTTGGAAACTCAGAACTTTTTAGTGGTCACTGCCCAACAGAAAGTGGCAGAATTAACTTATTCGTTGATCACTCTCTTTTTCCAATTTCACTATTGATCATCCCTAACACAGCATGGTGCTAAAAGACGTTGGTTTCTACTGAGCGACAAACCTGACTTTTTTTCCTTATCTCTTCTTGCTTTGTTCTTTTTTATAGAATACAAGAAAAATTATTTAAATCGTGGCTTTTGTAAGCTCTGAGTTTTTGGTCTTGCCATCAATTCTAAATTTTTCCAAATCATTATATATTAAACCAGGTGTGGATCCAAGATTTGGTTCGTAGGAGATCCCACCCAACCCCATCTGCTTGGGGAAAGCACTATTGAATTTTTTAAAAGATCCATATAAAGAAATTTTATCAATAAAAAAAACAATCCAATAATCCTGAGTAATCATAGATTAACCTCAAAAACAAAAATTGATTATTTTTTCCTTCATCTAAAATAAGTAAGATATCTTCTGTCTTATTTGGTATGAACAATATGGACCCAATCTTGCTGGAAAATCAACATGTGAGAAATTTAAAAAATTGGCTAAAATCAGGATACAATTTGATTTTAGTGGAATTTTCTATACTTATTTATCAAAGGATGAACTTAAAAAAAAATTTTTTTCATTCAAAATATTGAAAAAATAGATTTTTTCATATTGTTTTTACAATATTGATGATTTATCTTGTATAAAGTTCCTGAATGCTTTTTAAAAAAAAGTAAATATAATTAACATCTCCAGGGATTTATCTTTTAGTTGTGTCAAAATCAATGAAGACATCAATGTACAAATAAAATGAATCATCAGAACATTAAAAGATGGAGTAGGAATCATATGAAAAAATTCTTTTCTGATATTTGGAATGAGAATTTATCTAAAAAAATTTTGTCTTTTAACAAATAAGTATCGAAAATTTCATAAAAATCAGATAGTATGCTGATTTTTAAATTTCTCAGATGTTGATTTTCTGATGAAAATTCCGTTCCTATTGTTCATACCTATGTCTTATTCTTTAGAAATTTTCTCATTGGTTCGGTGGTAAATTTCTTAAATCAAATTTTCAAAACTTTTCTCCTTTGTCAATTCTAGAGGTAAAAAGCTACGACACAAACGTAAGAGAAAAATGTTGCATCACATATTACTTTGTGGTTTTTCATGTATGAAATTATTATTTTTTCTTCACATATTTATTTGTAAAATTAATTTTTCCATTTGGACGATCAAAATAGTGGATCTACCCTCGCATGTGTTTAATCAAATATTCAGCATTATGGCTTTTCTAATGATTTTAAAAAAATGATTTAATTATCAGAAAAGATGTAAAAAATCAACGATTCATCTGTTTTGCCTGGGGAAGTAATTTTTTCTTAAAGTATTTTACTTAGAAACCCAAACATACATATTATTTTTGAATTAACAATAATTTGATCTTAAACTACAGCATTCCATCCACCTTCTCTTGTAGAATTCCCCAGAAGATCTAAAATCTTGTGTCTGTTGAGAGTCAGTTGGATTGTATTTCTTATTTATCTGGCAAACACAAAATATTCATCATTTTTTGTTATACTCTCATGAAGCTTATCACTGTATTTGCTAAATTCTTACTCCAAAGGAGCTGTTCAAAGTACCTTTATTGTTGAGTCTTTTGCATTGAAAGTAACTTTTTGATAAACTAGAGAGTACTTAGAGGAAGAGCCTCTGTTAACGTCATTGTCAAGGAGGAGTTATTGAGTATGAATCCGCCCAAAATTTTAATCAGTTCTTCCATAGCGTAGTATCTATCCTTCCACAAAATATGATTGTAATTCATTGCGAACTTCCATTGATAGGCAAACATTTTGTGTAGACAAACATGAAATTTAGCAATATTGTGTGGTTTGGACATAGAACTACGACGCAAGGGAGATAATTGTGCATAAATCCACTCAAAAATTTAATCCTTTCCTTTGTCCATTCTTTCACAAAATTGAAATTTATTGGTAACTTTTGGAGATATTTTGTTGAAAGCTATGAATATCTACATAAACGTAATTGAAAAAAAAAACGAAACAGAAAAATATATCTTAATCAGAAAGAATTCCTGGATCCGCCCCCAAATTTACCACTTTTTTCTTACCCCATTGCCTACCCTTCCACAAACCTTCATAGACGCACAAACAGTATGTTCGGATATATTGTATGAACATGCATAGTATTTTTGCAATATTATGTGGTTTGGACATAAAATTACGACGTATGGTAGGTAATTGGGCTTGTATCCTCTCCAAAGTTGAATCAGTTCTTTCGTAGTCTGATTGAAATTCGACCACGATTGCCGTGATGTTGATTGATGATATAGAAAATTGAGAATATACTCTCCAGATGGTAGAAGTGGCAGTAATTTACAAAAAAAATACATCTTTTTTTAGTTAATTAAAATAATACAATTATAAGATGTAGATTTCACTGAAATTACCTTTTTTTTTAATCACTTTTAAAATTCTTATCTTTTTGAAAATTCAATTAAGTCAGTGGTTTCAAAACTGAGATCCGTGGACCACTGGATTTCTGAAAGATAATCCACAGGGATCCACAGCAATGTTCCCTTAAACCTGACATTATGAATCATGTGACAAGGAAATGTTATCTATGGAAAAAATAATCATCATACACAGACTTGTATCATATATTAGAGTACAATTAGATAAAATAGATTCCGGATAATTATGATTTTTACATGTCAAAATTGTTTATTATCACCGTTCATTGATTACCATCTAAAAACTAAATGCTAGAAATAGGGGTCTGCCAGAATATTTCCTTGAGCTATTAGAATTTTGAAAAAAAAGACAGAACTACCTTGTTGAGTATCTCCCTTCCCTATGCTTTGCTACAGTCAGTTACACCACTGACAATGACTATTCAGGTCATTTCTATAGTAACAGTACTTCACTATGCTCAATCATGCTACGCTAGTGTACATTTGAGGACAATTAAGATTTATTACTTAGTGAGGCTTGGGTTAAAATTCACATTTGATGATAAGACAAGGCAGAGGTTAGATTAGATCAAAGAAAGGGGTGTGGAGTTTACATGGATTATGTGTTTTCTTTCAAAACAAAGCTTAATCAGAGGGTGTAGATTATCTATGGTAGCTGATTATACGTGGGGATTTATGGTACTCTATTTCATTACAGTAAAAATGACTATTATTCCCTTTTTCTCCCTCTACTCTCTCTCTTTTTTCCACTCTCTCTCTATCTATATCTGTTTAGAATTGCTCTATCTATGGCAATAGTGCACAATATTCTAAAATTCAACATGGAGCATTGATAGACAGATATTTACAGTTTTGTTTTCACTGATCAGTTTCTCGCCATATAGTTATGATTGCTATGGCATGAAATCGTTCAGTAACAATAAAATTATAGGTATCTCTCTATCTATTCATCTCTTCCATTATGTATACATGAATAGATATGTATGGATGTACATATGAATATATTCAACTATATTTGCATTCATGTACAGATGGATACGCATATATATTTTGTCTTTTACTTTGTAGTTCTCTCTCTGTATTTGTATATACATATGATGAGTAATGGATATTAATAACCAAAGATATGAAAATAAGGAAAGACAGTTTAAAATTCAGTTCCTAAATTGTCAATCCTTGTTTTCAGATTATCGGACACTAATATCCATTACTTATCATACTGTTGAGCAATAATATACATAGAATCACTTAGAAAGTGGTTCTGAGACTAAAAAAACACAAACAAAACTGGCCTGCTGAAGGAGAAAGGAAGGGATGAGTGAAGGGTGTTATTCAGGCCTCTACCCATTGACAGTATCCCATTGACTCAATCACTTAGTGCAGACCTAGGCTACATAAGTACTCCCATGGGTGTGGGTTCGAATTCCACCCAGGGCTCATTTCTTTATTTTCCTATCATCACTGTTGTTTAACTCACTACAGTAAATAATTTGTTTTGAGCAAAATTTAGTTGTTAAACTGTCTCCCTTAATTTTTGTATGTATATATCTGTGTATGTATGCATATTTACATAATATATATTCATGTGTTAATACCCTTTGGTAGCATATTCCCTTTATTGCGTCCTTCATTAAAAATTACAGAGAAGGAGCATCTTTGCAATCTTCTAGTAATCTTCCCTTGTTTTCGTGCAAGTGAATGGATCTTTGGTTCCAATGAATATAGATATTGTTGAAAAGATCAAACATAAATATGGAGATAAAATCCCTGAGACTGAACTGTACAATCCCACTCAGGTATGGAAAATGGTAGATAGTGGTGCCGAAAACGCTTTATCTTTTGATAAAATATCTATTTTCCTAAAATCTGTTCACTTGTATGAAAACAAGTAAAGATTACTAATAGATTGAAAAGATACTCCTCATCCGTCATTTTTAATGTGTGTGTGAGTGTATGTGTGTGTATTCGTGTATGTGTGTGTGTTTGTATATACATATATATATATGTGTGTGTGTGTGTGTATATATTATTTATGTGTGTGTGTATATATACATATATATATGTGTATGTGTATGTGTTGTTTATGTGTATGTGTAGATATACATATATATGTGTGTGTATATCTCATTCATGTGTATGTGTATATGTATATATATGTGTGTGTGTGTGTGTACAAAGATTCATGCATACAATTCGGTTCTTTTATTGTAAGAATTATTCCAGTAGATATAGGTATTGGATTAGGTCTGCATACACATTCAACTATAGAATAGTTCTTAAGCATAGAAGATGAAATTAACTTCAGAAGTCCTTGTGAGTAATCAATAATTGATTATACATCCATATAGCTATATATATATATGTGTATATATATATACATACAGTGTGTGTGTATATGTGTAACATATATATATATATATATGTGTGTTACACATATACAAATTACATATATAAATACATATATATATATATATATATATATATATATATATATATATATATATATATATATACATATATATATATATATATATATATATATATATATATATATATATATATATATATATATATATATATATATATATATATACATATATATGTATTTATACATGCACACATGTATGTATATGTGAAGGTATAGATTTAAAAGATGAAAGTTGCTCCCCAAACTGGGATATAGGAAATTAATATTTGAATAATAAGAAAGAAAAACTGATTTTGCTAATATTTTGATGTTTATTCGATTTATATTTGGAATAATACGACTTGGAAGGAACATGAATAACTTTCTGCCATTATTTTTCTGATAATGGTATGAACAAATATTAAAATACAAACAATACCAAATTTACTTCATGTTTGTTGATAAAATATTAACCATGAACAGGTCTAGTTAGTCACTCAATAGAAACTGTCTCTGAGCCAACATCATTTGGTAGCATGCCACGTAAAAGGCAATCAATAAAAAAAATTAGAAAAAGGGGTGATCAATTAAAAAATTTACTCCTCATACCATTCGTCGGGAGGTGATCAATAAGATAAGTCTGAATTTAAAAAGAAAAAATGCATTGATGTTGTTGGATACAAACTAAGGGACTAATTCAGCAAAAACTCTCATTGCAAATTGAACCCCCCTCTAAAAACCTATTCATGGGGGGAATTTGAAAAAAAGCAAACAATTTGTATATATAATAAGGAGTTAATGTTCAAACATTCTAGCCCTCTAGGTCCATTGGTGTGGCCTGTACATGTGATACATATGTACATCTATGCATACTCCACCAGCCAGAAGAACTTGAAAACTGAAGAAACCTATTTTGACAGTGTTGGTGACAGTTTTAGTTGACAGTTTCTAATGCAGACAGAACCAAATTTATTTCTTGTTTGTTGATAAAATATCAACTACTAATATGTCTTTTTAGAATCACTTTCACTTCCATGTTGGTAAATATACATTGGCAGGTACATTAAAGAGAAAATCCAAAGCTTAATGATAAAAAAAACCCAAACAAACATTCATTTCAAACACAATCATCATCATCATCATCATCATCATCACCACCACCACCAACATCATCATCATCACCACCATCATCATCATCACCACCACCACCACCATCATCATCATCATCATCATCACCACCACCACCACCATCATCATCATCATCATCATCATCATCACCACCACCACCATCATCACCACCATCATCACCACCACCATCATCATCATCATCACCACCACCACCACCATCATCACCACCACCACCATCATCATCATCACCACCACCACCACCACCACCACCATCATCATCATCATCATCACAGATCATCATCATCATCAGTAGTCTTTTATTGTCTGTCGTTGGATTCATCACAGCTCTCTGTCACGGAAGTTGCGGAGTTATTACTTCTTGAACTTTTTAAGTTTGTCTCACCATTTACATACTGCAGGCCTTGGTTTTGCATGCGATCTCTTGGGATCCATGTTGTGAGTTGTGATGTCCATCGGTTGTCTACCATTCTTGCCACATGACCAGTCCATTGCCATTTGAGTTTTCGGATGGATTCTATGATGTCTCGTATTCCTGTTTTTTCCCTAATGTATTGTTCTGTCTCTCCATGGGATGTTGAGCATTATTCTTTCATGCGTGTATTACATGGTTCTCAGTTTGCGGGTTTGTCTCTTGGTTAGGTTCCATGTCAATGCACTTAATTCAATATGTGAATTCTTTCAGAATCTGAAGCCCTTTTTCCCCACAATAAATGTTGCATAGTATATGCATATAATTAATAAGTATTTGATATAAGTCTGTTGATTGATGATGAAAAGAATATCTCTCTCACTCAACAAATGTTTATTTTCAACTTGATCACCATCTTTGCTCATAATTCAGCAGGAAATATTGATCGTATAGATTGAATGTTGTACAGTGAAAGTTTCAGACTATAGACTTATTGATTCATCAATAAACTATAGACTTATTGATACATATATATATACATATATATGTATATATATATATATATATACATACATCTATATATCTATATATCATCATCATTGGCTGTCATAAGTCCCCTGCTGGATAAAGGTCTTTTCCATGTCTTCCCATGACAACCGTTATTGCTCTAACCTCTGCTATGTCCTATCAGCAAACCTTTCTTTCACATCCCATCTTGTGTCTGGTTTTTTAACGGCGACAAAGGTCAACAGTAATTAGAATGGTTAAAATTCATATTAAGACCAATTTTCAAATTGGTTAACAGTGTTTGCAAGAAATTAAGCGACCAAAAAGAGAGAGTGGTAGAAGAGAGATAGACAGCATTCCTTTTTTTAAAAATCTGTCCATAGCATTGGTAGAGACAGAGAGATGCAATATAGAGAGTAGGCAAAGAATGAAGAATATTTTTTTTTTTTTTATTACGGCACACTATATCATATTTTTCCCCTTTTTTAGGTTGATTCTTAAGATGAAAAGTAAAAATAATGTAAAAGAAAGAAAGAAAGAGAAGATATATAGAGAAAGAAAGATTGAAAACAGACTATACAGTGTTTTAACTTATGTATACATTCTGGATATATATCTTTAACTTTTTCAATTGCTAATGAATTATATTGCATTTTGGACAATATTTTTCATTTTATTTCAGAAGCGATCATTGTATTTATTTTTAACTGGGATTAACTTAACTTAACTCAATTTTAAACAAATAGTTTTATAACAGGAAAAAATATAGAAGAATGCAATCAAAAATATATACTCAAGATTGTAGTTTTTCAGCAGAATCTCCTGTTTTTCTTATTTTCAGTGTTTACTGTCCCATGGGCACCAATCATGTTAGCCGTTTGCTCATTTCTTGCCAAGTGTCCCACCCATCTCCATTTTTCTTGCCTAATTATTTGTTTATTGTCCTTCACTCAAGTAATATCCCTGATTCATGTTGATTTTTTCCTATGCATTAATGTATTAAGTAGATCTTAGTATAAAAAAAAGTGCTCAATACTATTAGCAAAAATATGAAAATCTCCTTCAAGTGAAACCAAATGTACAATCCGCAGTGATCAAATGAGAAAAAACTTACTCATTTTGTATTCATACATATATATATATATATATATATATATATATATATATATATATATATATATATATTGTGAAAAGTTAAATGAAGATCCAATGAGAAAAACATGTTTTATATACATATATATACATATACACGTGACATGTTATACATATACACACACACACACACATATATATATATATATATATGTACATATATATATATATATATATACATATACATATATATATATATATACATATATATATATATATGTACATATATATATATATATATATATATATATACATATATATATATACATATATATAGATATATATATATATACATATATATATATATATATACATATATATATATATATATATATATATATATATATATATATATATAACATGGACAGACACACATAGGCAAACACATGCATGTGTGTGTGAATATGTGTATGTGTGAGCATGTGTGAGTATTTGAGAAAGGACAAAAAATTTTCTGAACCGAGAAAACCATGTTAAAAATGGCTGTAAGAACGATTAAATTACCATTTTTAATTCAGGCTCAAATTGATCAATTTTTCTCACTCTCATCAATTGTAATTATTAATATCTTTATTGCCATTATCAAAATTATTAGAAAATCATCCAATATCTTCAAACTTTGTCAATGTCGTATATCATCATTATCAGTCATTAGTGTTTTTAATGATTATCATCATGTCTGGTAATTGGCATCATAATAATGATCAAGAACTATTTTCCCAAATGGCTATCAAAGACCATCAATTATAAGAATCACTGATTAGTTATTTCTCTATTCTTATCATTTATTGAGCATAAATCTAATTAATTTCTGTTATTGCTTTAATTAATTATACTTTTCTTTTCTTCAATGCTATGATCAAACACTGTTTTTATCGAGGTTATTTGATTAATTTGTCACTGTCATTCATGAGCTCTATTATCTACAGTGCTGGATTTACACGTGGGCTGGATGGACTACAGCCAAGAACCTCATAAACTAAGTGGGGCCTTGGCCTCCTGCAGAAAAAAAAATCACTATTGATATCATTTATTTGTGATGATAAAAATAAGAAAACAAATGAAGATAAAAAATGTCAAAAAATACAATGTATTCACAATGCATACTATGTTTTGCTGTTTATCACAATAAAAGAATAGATTTCTCTTTTTTACAAATAGATTTTTTTATAAAAAGATTTGTGAATACGTTGAAGCATTTTACAATAAGTGTCAGAAGGAGTTCATTGAAATGATTGAAAAAAGGAACTTGTATCCAACTTATTTTTTCAAAAAGATTTTCAAAAATATTTCTGTGGCTTGCAGTAATCAGAGCGCCCGAGTGAAACAGACACAAATTTTGTAAACTCAATCAAAATTCAGTCTAAAAAAGTTGCACTGTAACCTTGATGAGAAAAAGAGGTTCAGTTTAGTTGACCAATGAAATACTTATCTTTGAGATTCCTATTGACCATTTAGTTTCTGGAGAGCTGTCAACATGTGAAGGAGAAATTTAAGAAAAGCCATTACAGAATTTACTAAAAGATGATGATATTGCGTTTTGAAAAAGGCCCACATTCTTGTAAGCAACCTCTATTGAGAAATATTCATGTTGCGTGCTGCGGATTTTCTTTCCATTCTAGAGAGAAAAATGAAGCAAATACAACATAAAAGAAATATATATAAATATATTTTTAGATGAAAATACAATGACTAACAGCAAAAAGATGAAGATAAGAAAACAAAAATGTCTGGTTAGTCACTCAAAAGAAACAATTTTTTTGGCTGCATGCCTTGTTTGGGTGATCTTTTAAACTTTAACATTTACTCCTTATTAAGTGTGGTAAATATATTTTTTATCTTTTTCAAAACTCTAAACATTAAAAACTTTTCAAAAATTCTTTGTGTCACTTCAGTCACTTATTTCTCACTTGAAACAAATAGCTGTGAAATAAATGTAATGTTACTCATAATCTTGTATTATCATCATTATATATATATATATATATATATATATATATATATATAAGGGAACAATAATAAGATATACAACAAACATGTGTACATGCAATAATGTATCAAGTAGATCTTAGTTAAAAAAAAAATGTGCTCAATACCATTAGTAAAAATTAAAAAATCTCTTCAAAGTGAAACAGAATGTACAATCTGTAACGATCCATTGAAAAAAAAATCTCCATTCATTTTATACATATATATATATACAGTAAAAATTTTAAAAAGATACAATGAGTTAAACATGTTTTATATGCATATGTACATATATATATATATATATATATATATATATATATATATATGTGACATGTTAAACGCATGTGTGTTTGAATGTGTAAGCGTGATTGTATGTATGTGTTTCAAGTGCATGAGTGTGTATTTGGGAAAGGACCAAAAATTTGGGGGAATGTGTCTGGCAGCATTAAGGCTTTTTTCCTGAAAATTTATATTTTTTAGTCAAGTAAATAGTTTATTCATTGATCATCTCTT
>OY735207.1:62949959-62969959 GCA_963457665.1 Thysanoteuthis rhombus
GGTATGCACAGACCACACCAATGGAGATACAGAGAGCTGAAAATTTCAACATTTTCTCTTCATCATATCTAGAAGAAACTTTTGGGTTTTTTTTTTATCCCCCAGAAAAAAAACGGTTTTTAGAAAGAGGGTTCAATTAACAGTGTAAGTTTATGCTAAACTGATCACTAGTTTGTGCCTGCTTGTTTTTTTGAAAATTTGAACTTTCTAATGGTTCAACAAAAGATTAGAGAAGTAACTTATTCATTAATTGACCTATATTCCAACTTTTTGATTGATCACCCCAAATACAGTATGCAGCTAAAAGACATGGCGGTTCCAGTTGAGTGACTAACCAGACCTGTTTTTTTCTTTGTTGCTTTTATTCTAATATTTCAACTGATATGTACTTTGACTTGACACCTAACAAGGATCAAATTGTACATGTTACGAGTCAAGACTCCCCCCTCCGATTTGAGCAAAAGAGTGTAAAATTTCATACAAATCACTGTAATTTGGGCCAAACTATAAAAAATTCCAGGCATTCAACCCCTCTGCTCCCCTAACCAAAGAGTTTCCATAAGTCCATGGATAAAACTCACTACCAATGGTTTGTGAAGTTTGCATGCTAACTTTGATAAAGTTATTAGATCTAGGCCGTTCCCTTCAAACCCTATCTACAGTGAAAAAATTAATATCAAATTGCAACCTTTGTCTAAAAATGAATTACTGTGGCCTAGTTGCTTTTCAGACAGGGATACAAAATTACATTGAGCAGTACTCCAGATTGGAAAGATCAAAGGCGACTGACTAGAGTTGTCAATGTAATAAAAATATGAAATAAACCATATATTCGCTCTCTCACTCTCACACTCACTCACATTCCAACCAAATTTTTCCACAAATAACATGTCAGAGTGGTGACGAAATGAATGTGTCAATTTTTCAATGGATTATTATTGCCTGAAAGCAAATGATAAAAGACAAAATTCAAACAAAATGAAAAAGTTGTTACATATGCAGATTTTCAAGGCTGCGTGCCAAAAAATGTGATCAAGAGCACTGATATTGACAGACAGACTGACAGATAAGTTAAAAAGGAAGAATACCTAGCCACAATGTTTCTTTGCTGTTTGGATGGGCCGATGATCATGGCTGTGGGGATTCAATAAATGAAATGAAATGGAGATCAGTGGAATCCATTGCAATGTGATTTCTTTTTGGGGAGAATGAATTAAATATGAGTATAGGTAAATAATAGAGCCATGCAATGGATTGAGAAGTTGGCTTAGTAATGAAACAGTTGAACAATTTGCTAATAAAATATCTGTTTGGATGTCAGAATTACAAAGGGGGAAGTAAGGATAGAATTTGACGTGTGTTGTCATTACTTTGGTATTGGTATTCTCTGGGAGTTGCAAATTTGCTGTTGTCACTTTTCTCCAAACCCCAACTGCTTCTGTTCCATCGAACTCCTTGGACAGAACTCTTCCCATCTTTATCCAAAGAACAGAGACTTGATGCACAAAAGCAGTCAGAACATAAAACTCTTGCATTCTGGTCATTTCTTATAATTCTATTGTCTTTTTTCCCCCTTTTTCTTCTGAGATTGATAAGTATTCTACATAACATTACCAAACCATTGAATTCATCCTCCCCACCTTTTTTTCTCTTTGCACAATCCTATGTCTTCACTCTTTCTTTCTCTTGTTCTCCTATTTCTTCCCTCGTTGTGAAGAGAGTCTGGGTTGCAAGAACCTGAAATCATCCAGGCTAGGATCTCTGGGCAGAGCTGGACTGGGCAGGGAAGGGTTAGACTTTGCGTGACTTGGAAACTAAGAATGAGGTCATTGTATCTTAATGAGTTACACACACAAAATGCAAAGAAAAGCAATCCGTCAGGCATTTTTGAATGACAAAGGATAAAGGAGTAGGTTTTGAAGAGACAGCATTCCTTGCTTCTATCGACATGCAATCAAGAGGGTTCCTTGCCTCTCTTAAATCAATAAGTATATGTCATCTTACAGTTCATTCCCTAGCCCCTACTTTTTTCTCTTGTCTACATGCATTACTTATTTGTTTACTTATCCTCCCCCTCCCCTCTTTCCCCTTCTTTTCAGTGTTTATATATCTTTTATTCATCTACTGTCAGTTTAATATGCATTCATTTTGCAGAAATGATTTTGCTGATCTTATTTTTTTTCTTTGACACTTCCTTCCTTTCTTTTCCATCCTTTTCCTCTTTCTTTCATTCTTTCTTTCTTTCTATTTTTCATTTTGTCTTTCTCTCTCTCTATTTCTTCTTTCTCTACATCTTTCTCTTCTGTCTTTTCCCTCTTTCTGTCTATCTTTTCTTTTCCATCTTTTCTCTTCTTTCTTTCTATCTTCCTTTTCCGTTCTCTTTCTCTCTCTTTCTTTCGAACAACCATAGCCATCAAAGATGGTGAAAGGTTCTGTCCTTTCTTATACATGTGTGTGTTTGTTCATGTGTTTCTTTGTGTGTTCCAGTGCTCCTGGCCATACTGCTTTGTCTACAGACTTGAAATTTGGCATCAGTGCTACATTAGACCCCTTCTTATTCAGATGGGTCAATTCATGCTTTTCATTTTCAAGTGAAAAATGCTCCAAAGAGTTTTGGCATCTTTTTTGGTTTGTATTTTGACGGGTTTATTAATAACATAAATTCTTCAAAATCTAAGTATTTCTAAAAGTTCTTTTTCACTCAATTTTAGATGTTTTCCAGTGGAAAGCAGCAGTGATGTCAAAAAGAGAATTCATTCTGATCATATTTATTCTTCAATGGAATTTCTTAACATAACTTTAAATTTCGATGCTACGATTATACAATTATTGATTGTGATTTTGAGTCTTCTCTCTCTTCCTTTTGTATCCTTTTCTCTTTCTCTCTCTCTCTCCCTCCTCTCTTTTCTCTAATATACCTTTTCTCTTTTTTCCCGCTCTCTTCCTTTTCTATCCTTTTTCTCTTTCTCTCTCTTTCTTTTCTCTTTTTTCTCTCTCTCTCTTTCTTTTCTGTCCCTTCTCTCTCTCTCAATTTTCCTTTCCTGTCCTTTCTCTTTCTATCTATATCTTTCTTTTCTATTGATATCCTCCTTCTCTTTATTTTCCTTTTCAATCCTTTACCTCTTTATCTCTCTCTCTCTTTCTTTCTTTTCTATCATTTTCTTGCATATCTACAAACATGTATGTTAGAAATATGTGTGGACTCATCTCAATGTAATAAACATTAACATTTATGAAATCAGCATTTCCTTACTGTGATTAGAAATCATGACCCAGTGATTGGTAGATGTCTTTTTCACCAACAGAGTAAAACTGACCAGTCTTACATGTTTACGCAAATCTTTGTTACAAACATGCTTGGGCTTATTTAAAAAAACAAGTTGAGAGATCAATTTAGCATGAACTTACATTGTAAATTGAACCTCCACTAAAAAACTATTTTGGTGCAAAGAGAGTGGATATGAAAAAACTAACCATTTTTTCATCATCATCATCATCATCATCATCATCATCATCATCATCATCATCATCATCATCATCATCATCATCATCATCATCATCATCATCATCAGTAGTAGTAGTAGTAGTCTTTCAACGTCCGTTGTTTGACATAGACTTTTCCCAGGATTCGCCACACTTCTCTATCATAGACATTGCAGAGCCATTACTTTTTGAATTTGTCTAGCTTGTCTCTCCATCTAATACTCTGAGATATGATAAGGAGTAAAAAAAAAAGGTCTGAATTTAAAAACAACCCCCCCCCCCCAAAAAAAAAACAAAAAAAAAAACAAGCATAAATTTTGCTGGACACAAACTTAGGGACTAATTCAGCATAAACTATCATTGCAAATTGAACCCCCTCTAAAAAATTATTCCTGGAAAGAATTAAAAAAAACAAAAAAAAACAATTTGTGTATATAATAAAGGATAGATGTGTAAATTTTCAGCCCTCTAGCTCCATTGGTGTGGCCTGTATGTGTGATACATAAATATACACATACATACATTATCAAAGAGTCAGCCAGACCAACTTGAAACCTATGTTGACAGTTTTGGTTGACAGTTTCTGAATATCATAAAAGTATATTTCAGAAATATCTTGGACAATGTATGGTTATCTCTAAGCATTTATGGTGGTTAGTTGCACCAGGGTAGCATGAATGCAATTAATCCATGGATAATTTTGTTTCCTTCCCTATGATTCTCGTTCCCCCCAAACGTAAAACTTGTACCATAAGCCTCTTGATGAACGAGCACTTCACCCTTATCAAATTGTAAATGTACAAATGAATAAATGAATATAAAAAAGCATACAGTAAAGAAAAATACAGTTGAATAACAAAAAAACATAGATTTCATAAAACTACTGTACAGTGAATTGGAAGATCTTTTTACTTTAATTCTCATGATAAACCTCTTCAGGAGAGTGAATAAGTTTTCAACCACAATCATTTCAGGTTTTTATGGTTTACATAAATGATTTTTACTTGATACCTTTCAACAATTTTTTGTTAATAACACAAAGATTATAACAAAAAAATCAATGGATTACAAATTCCATGGCACTTTTTGTCAGAAGTCCTTATTAGTCTCTATATCATAACTATGTATACATTTAAGATTTCCTCCACTTTTTTGTTTTGTTTATACTGTACAGTGTATTTTCTATGATGTAGGTTTTCATAGGTCACTGCAAAAATCCCCAAAATATCCCTATCAAATTACTTATAATTGAACTGTGAGTTATTGGAAACATGAACGGGAAACCCACGAATGGCAAGGGGTAAGTAACTGGAGAGAGATTTTGAAAATTTTCATTCTTATTAACGATTCGTTTTCTATTTTGTTTGAAAAGAGTTGAAAATTCTGCACTTCAGTAAAAGATATTTTTTCGTGATAATCCACGCACATATTTCTTCCAAAGATGCCTGTTTCTAGATCTTACATACATTGTAATCAATCAAATTATAATCAGATAGGGTTTACATACTTCCCTATGAAATTTATAGAAAATCAACTGAATTGAATTTTCTGCGGGGTGGGGGGATATCCTTCATCGAAAATACAAATTCTGAGAAGATTAGAGAAAATAGTTGGATGGAAGATATGATTTGAAGGGAAAGTCAGATGCAAGGAGATACGAGAGAAGGGAATGGAAAGATGAGAGAGACATCTGATGGAAAAAGAAGAGAGAAGAAAGATAAGAAAAAAGATGAAAGAAAGATATGAAGTGAAAGATGAGAGAAGATATTTTGGGAAAAGAAAGGGGGGGAGGAAAGATATAAAGGAAAAGATAAGGAAGAAAGATATGAAGGAAAATAGATGACAAGAAGACATGAGAGAGAAAGATTGGAGAAAGATATGAGGGAAAAGGAAGGTGGAATTCAGAAGCATATAAATTACTTTTCAGCCACAAAAATTTGAAAAAATCTTCTCCTTTCTTTCCTTTGTTCTTTCCTAATCTTTCTTTTTTCAAAGTTTTTTTTCTCTTTTCATTTTTGGAATCTTTTTCTTCTATTTTGTCACTTGCCACTACCCATCCCCGTTTTTTCTTTCCCCAGAAATTTTCCTTCATCTGAATCTTATTTTTTTACCTCTGTTTCATCTTTCTCTTTTTGCTCTTCACTCTAATTTTTCTTCATTTTTTCTCCTTCTTTCATACATTATCCTCATCTAAATTTTTGGTTAGGATACTGCTCTTGCTTCTTTCATCAATATATTTTCATCCTTGGCTCTTTTCTTTTCACTATTCTTGCAAAGTTTTCATCACTCTCTTGAACTTATTCATTTCTCTTTCCTCTGATTTGAACTTCTTTCTTGCTTCTCCTCTTCTTTCCTCATCTTTTTCTCTTCTTCTTTCTACTTTAATTCCTTCCTTCCTTCCTTCCTTCTTTCCATCCAGCTTTTCCTAAAACTCCTCCTATTCTTGTTCATTTCTATTCTCTTTGATTTTCACAACATGTACGAATATAGTTTGCCACATGTTTGTAACATTTGCCAAGGGAGATAAATATTGAGTATTATTGTAGAGTAGCCTCTTTTATCAATTTTTTTTCGTAAATATATAGAAGATAGGGGTTCATTCTGGTTGGACATAGAAAAGTAAATGTAGAGCAACATATTGTTCCGGGTATTTTTAGAGTACAATGCAATTGTTTTGATACTTTAGAGTACAATGCAATTGCTTTGATATTTTAGAGTACAATCCAGTTGCTTTAATATTTCAGAGTACAATCCAGTTGCTTTAATATTTTAGAGTACAATCCAGTTGCTTTAATATAGATTCAAGTGTTATGCTAATGGAGAAGTAAGAAAGTGAAGAATTTTCCTTGCAGTCTGTGGGGTACTTTTGACCTTTTATGGTGTAAAGAGACTGTCAAAGTTAACTTCACTAGAGACCAAATGACTTTAAATGACAACTTGTATTCAATGACTCTTATAATGATGAAATGTCTTTAATACCAATATGAAAAAAATTCAATGTGCATGGCTGAAGAACAGGAAAAAGCAGTACGTTGTACTACATGCTGGCCCTAAAACTGCCAAGTTGACAACAGAGTACAAGAGTCTTCTCATCTCACTCAGTCTCTTTCTCTCTCTCTACCATGTATCTTTATCCTTACCCAACTTTTTCCATGAAGAATATGATAAAAGCTGAAATTCTGCGACTTTTGAATTGAAAAAATTCCTTCTGAATGAGGGTTGTGAGATCTTCATGGAGGACATGTCTTGGAATATACTGATGTATGCAGTGACGTATCTATAGTGTGACAGGTATGGCATGTGCCCTGGGTGCCGCTGGGCAGTTTCTATTGAAGTCAGACAAGCCATTCTTGGATAGCGAAAAAGAATTTTCTCCAGATGTATTATCTTTCTTGTTTGGGAAGCACTAGAATGGCCAGATTGCTAAACTACTCTGGTACCTATTTTTGAGTTGATATTTTGGTAAAGTTATCTAAAATGGGTGTCACAGTGTCAGATGTTTGTGCAGGGGCGCAATTTCAGTGCTTGCTATAGGCACTATTTTCTGTAGATACACCCCTGGACGTATGGAAAACCTAATCTATTTTTCTCCAGCAATTTTTTCTCTATCATCTCTCTTCTTTCTATCTTTCTTTTTCTCCTCTCCTAATGATTATTCTCCCTCTCTATTTTCTCTTCCAGCATCTTCATTTTTCTTCCCTCTAATTTCATTATCTTTGTAACTCTCTCAATTTTCTCTTTCTATCTCTTCACTCTTTCTACTTACTCTACTTTTGATTTCATCTTTCTCTTCTTTTTCTCTTTCTGCACAAGATTTCATGAATCTTACATTGATTTTTCCTTCTTCTTTCATTGTTCCCCCTTCTCCTCCTCCTGTTTCTTCTTCTTCTTCTTTTTCTTCTTCACTTTGTCTTTCTCTCCTCCTCCACCTCTCCCTCTCTTCCCATCATTCAAAGCTGAAAACCATTTCTCATAGCACTTACAAATTTCTGATGTATACTAAGCACAAAAGAAAGTGTTGTGCGGAGCAGAATCATTCTTCCATGAAAGAGGGTCCCCTAGAGAGAGACAGAAATAATAAAATGGAAGATCCCATGAATAAAAGATAAAATGATAGATTGTTGCATTTTCCTTTCTACTTGAACATTTTCAAGTTGAGTGACACAAAGGAAAATTCTACTGCAGTAAATTGAACAGACAAGACAGCCATTTTCTTCTTATGTCTATAAGCACTTTGTCCTTCATTTTGAATTAAAACATTTCCCAGTCTTATATATCATATGTGGCACCATTCCATTTTCATATATATATATATATATATATATATATATATATATATATATATATATATATATATATGTATATTTTTATCATATATATAAATATATTAATATATCTATATCTATATCTCTCTCTATATATACATATATCTATCTATCTATATATATATATATGATCATAAATTATGTTATATTATGTAGAAACTCTTTTTTGAAATGATATCCAATCATTACAAAATTAATATATCTCTTGGCCTAGACAATATAAGTAGAATAAGCAACTAAAGAAAATGGGGAGGCTGTAGGAATCAGACCTGAAAGAAATGAATAGAACTCATACAGACAGAGATGAGAATTTTGATTGAGAACAGTTATTTGGGCCTTTGTGTTGCCAACTGTAGGACCATAGATGGCAGTCCTGTGCATGGAATAACCCTATAGCCTGAGCAATGAAGTTTTGAGGTGAAGAATGACTTTCCCAGGGCTGACCCCACCCTTTAAACCAAGGGTTTGTATCCTATTGTCCACCAAGGTATATATATATATATATATATATATATATATATAGATAGATAGATAGATAGATAGATAGATATAGATAAATGTATAAATATTTAGCTATTCCATATCTAGCTATGTTGAAAATTTCATCAATTTACATCTATATTTATATCAATGGACAACTCTTTATAATCCATGTTTGTATATAACTTTTGATTTTTTTTTTTATAGATCTTATGAAGCATAAGGGTAACCAGCCGTTTTGAATGTCTTGAGAATGGGTTGTTTGGCATTTAAGTAACCTGGCAACTAACTGGAGTGGACTTTTCTGTAAATGCCCAAATTGACACTCTCCAGTTGGGTTATTCAATTGGCAGTGAGACACCATTGAATGAGCTTATGTACTGCTGACAGAAGATCAAATCTAAGCCCTAAACTCATTCTTACCCCACCCCACATCACTTTGCCCCGTATTTGTAGTTGTCCTTACATGAACAATCTGTATCAGTCGTAATAATGTTATTCTGATTTATCTTGTATCAGATGCTGTTTACTCACTGTTGGAGACAGTCGGGTCTTAGTAGTTTTGATAGAAAATAACTGGAATTAAGTTGAAAGAAAATATTGAATGAATCAGGATAATATCACAACTTTACTTCTGGTTTTATTCTTCAAAGTCAGGAGCTTGAGACTATTTTGGCTTACATCATCATCATCATCATCATCATCATCATCATCATCATCATCATCATCATCATCATCATCATCATCATCATCCTACTAGTACTAGTACTACTACTACTACTACTACTACTACTACTACTACTACTACAGCAGTCAGTCTTTTCACTCGGAATGTTCACTGAAGTAACTCTGAATTTAATTTGGGTTTTTAGATTTCGCTTTGGCTCTTATCCCAGGAAAATCGATCAACTACTTTTAATTTAAATGTTTTCGTAAACATTATATGTCATGACCTATTTTCAGTTATTGTCTGAACCTTATTTGTAACCTACTTTCATTTTTTTCAACAATTTACCTCTCTTAATTGGAAATCATTAAAGACTGTTCTGGGCAGACTCTTTTGTGTCATGTACTTAAAACTACGGATAGTTGATACCTAGAATGAGCTCTGTAGGATGATTTTGAGATGATATTCGATTCTTTGGTGAATGCTGGTATAGCACAGTGGTAGAAAATAAGACTGAAATTCTGAGGTTCTTAGGCAACTCTCCGGAAAATCAAATACTGTATTAGACAAGACTGCAGGGTCAAAGTTCACTCCAACTTCTATTCCCATTGAAGATGATTTCTGCAACTTTTGTATTGTATATATGATAAATCAGTAATTATAAACATATATATTTTTTGTAAAAATGTATCTATTTATTAAAGGGAAATAAGTGTATCTGTAATATAAATTTCATTCAATTTAATAATATGACTCAGCTCAGTCAGTTTGACATCCTGCTGACAATCAAATG
Source organism: Thysanoteuthis rhombus (assembly GCA_963457665.1). NCBI lineage: Eukaryota > Metazoa > Mollusca > Cephalopoda > Oegopsida > Thysanoteuthidae > Thysanoteuthis > Thysanoteuthis major. Next base: position 62,959,708 of record OY735207.1, read on the forward strand.
GTGATGAGTTCAAATCAGAGGAATGTGGATCTTACATATTCGTTCACACTTCTCATTTTGGTGATGTTTTGTTACAGTAAGAAAACAAAGTCAACTCTAGACTTTGTACTGGCGTTTGAAAACATCCTGCTTTTAAACAAAAGTAGTGAAGTTTTCTTTAAAGATGTTATAGGTATAGTTATTGTCACGTGTCAAAAACATGGTTTCATGAAAAGAGCCCACATGAAAGTTCCACCTGAAAAAAGCGCACATGAAAAAGGCCCACACTGGAGAAAACCCATGTGGAAAACCATGGAAAAAATGGTGGCAGTTTTCCTTGTCTTTAATATATTCGAGTTAACGTCTAAATCACTGGGTATACAGGAATGCCGACATACAGACATTCAGTTTTGTACATAAACATACACATGCACAAGCACAAACACACAAACAGAGACACAAACTCAAACACTCACGCACATATGAACTCCTGTGTATATGTGTTTGAAGCTAGAACAATGCTTACTATATCATGTTATAATCTTGCAATTCCTGTTCCTGACCAGTGTGTTCACATATTTTTCCAAACTTTCTTTGAAACTTGTTCTGTTTGAGACAAGATGTACCAAAGATAACAATTTAATGTTTAATTGAATTCCCGACGAACTGAACAAAAATCCAAAACAAAATCCAATGAAAACTGGAAAAAAAAGAAGACAAGAATTGAGGACATTGCAACTTTAAGAGTAAACAAAAGTGGAAATGTACACCATGTAAGGATTCTTTTGCAAAGACAGGCAAAAAGAAAAGGATATGTATCATCACAAATACATATATATATATATATATATATATATATATATATATATATATATATGTATGCATATATGTATATATATATGTATGTATTTATATATGCATTTATATAAATACATATATACATATATACATACACATACATATATATGTATATATATATATACAATCATACAGATACACTCATATATGTATGCCCACACACAGACACGCACATATGTATGTATGTATATATGTATGTATATATATATATATATATATATATATATATACACACACTAACATATATTAACACACATATAAATATATAGGCATACATGCACGGTCACACATGCACATGGACACGCACATACCCATATATATATATATATATATATATATATATATATATATATATATATATATATATTAGAAACTGTCAACCAAAACTGTCAAAATAGGTTTCTTTGGTTCTCCAGTTGGTTGGGCCGGCTGGCAGGCTATGTACATATCATGCATACAGGCTGCACCAAAGGAGCTAGAGGGCAGAAATCTAAACATTTACACCTTATCATGTTTATATTTTTTTTGCTTTTACACTGCATCCTCCCCTGCCAAAAAAAAAATTGGGGTTTTGTGGGGGTGGGGTGGGGGTACTTGAATTTGCAATCCCAATTCATGCTAAATTGATCCCTCAGTTTGTAACCAGCTGTGTTCACGCTTGTTTTTTCCTTTTCAAATTTGGACTTTTTTAGTCATCACTGCCCAATGAAAGGTGAGAGAAGTAACTTATCCAATGATCACTTTTTTTCTTATTTTAAATTGATCACCCCCCACCACACGGCATGCTGCCAAAAGATGTTGGCAGTACGATGGTTTCTATTGAGTGACTAACTAAACCTGTATTCACTAGAGTATCATTTTTGCATTCTTTCTGCTTTCTAATCTACATTCATTTTTCTATTTTATTTCCACCATTTTTAATTTTGTTTTCCCATTTTTTGAGAAGAAGGCTTTTTAGTATAATTCCTTTTGTAAGTATTTCTAATGTCAGAAAACAGGGAATTTAATTTGGCGTCTGAGGAATTCTTGTAAGATCTTCTGTTGGAGAGGATCAAAAGACACTAATTATATTAATAAACTTGGAGCTTCAACTTTTTTTTTTTCTTCCCTTTAGTGAAGGGGTAAACTTTATATTTTTATCTTTCAGCTTCTCTTCCAAAGAATATTGGTAATAACCAAATGCCCACAGGCCAATGTTTGCTGCATTGTTGTCACAAGTGAAATAAGGAAAAATAAGTGGTACCAAACATATCTCCTTTCTATTTTTCTCTTATAAAGGGAGAAAGATATCAAAGTTGTCTCTTCTTTGTATTATGCATTTTATGAGTTAGTGTTTGGGGAAAAGCTGGATGGTTAGCGCAACACAATCAAAGAATTCAAAGTCTAAGTTTTCCATTATTAATTTTTGACTAGTATCTCTATTAGATATTGAGGTATTTCTTCTTGATCTTCGTTGCTTTTCATCGCAACTACTCAGGCCTTCAGTCTATGGCAGTGAGTAAACATTAAAGACCAGAAATAAAGAATAAGCTCAAGGCAAGACTCAAACTTGTTTTCAAAAATAAAATATAGAAAAATAAATGCTACTAAATATATTATGCCATAAAAAGTGTTTCTTTAAACCAACTTGGAAAAATAAACGTAAGGGCAAAAGTGTCATGTCTCTGAAAAGACAACGTCTAACAGAGTATGATGGCCGGTGACAAAGCTGTGGTTTCTGTTTCCAACATCAGCTTAGTGATCCTTGCAAGTATCAAGTCTGGTTGAGACCAGGACATTATACCTACAAGTTTTTATGGCAGGATGCAAGTCCATTAAAGGGATACCTCCACTCATACAGCTTAGAGTGTACTCAATTAGCTGCAGATCCCACAGCAAAATTTTTTCCACACTCTTCCCTCATTAGGGAATTGAACCCATGACTCTCTGTGTGTGAGACAGATGTGCTAACCATTACACTATCCAAGCAGACAACAAAAAAATTACTTTGTTAAAAAAAAAAATCAACATGAATTCATTAATTTGTCTAAGTAAATTTCTGATTAAATATGATAAATACTACTTTGAGATAAACTTATAAGTTTATATGTAACAAATAAGAGTGATTTTTTAAAAGTTTCACAACATAACACTTTTTTCAGTAAACTGGTAGGTATCAACCCCTGCGGGTCAATTTGACCGTCCAAAGGATTTTGGTTCTGTGATGCGCTATTCTCAAAATCTTAGAGTACAAATACACACATACATTAGAACTTTTAATACTTTACAATATATATATATACATATATATATATATATATATATATATATATATATATATATATATATATATATATATATATATATATAGATTGATAGATTGATTGATAGATAGATAGAGAGAGGCTGTAAACACAGAAATCGTCAGTCTGGCATGTTGAATGCACTGTTTCCATCGTATCATGATGAGTTCATGTTGCACAATCTGATAAAGATATGCATTTAATTTCATTATTATGTTGATTTCTGGTGAATGTGTTATTTAATTATACTTTTTAATACAAAATTATGCTTTTAGAGCCTTTGTATGACTTATGAAGCCTCTTCACACGGGAAATGCTCTCTCTTTGGATCCACTTGAATTTGTTAACCAAAATTTATTAATTTTCTCAAAGAAAATCTCTGATTAAATATGGTAAATGGTACTTTGTGATAAGCAGATGAATTTACATGTAACAAATAAGAGTCTTTTTTAAAAAAAAACACTTTTTTCAGTGCACACACACCGTTTACCAAGACTGTCAACATTGGTTTCATTCAGTTTCCAATCAGGTCTGGCTAGTTGGCTATATGTCATGCGTATAGGCCACACTAATCGAGCTAGAGAGCTGAAATTTACAATATTTGTTCTATATTATATCTGAAAAAAACTTCTTTTTTTTCCATTATGGAACCCCGTCTCAAGAACTGGTTATTTTAGGGGTTCAATTTGCAATGCAAGTTTATATGAAATTAATCCCTTAGTGACCAGCGGCATTCATGTTTGTTTTTTGAAAATACACACTTTTTTAATGATCACTACCCATCAAAACGCAAGAGAAGTAACTTATCAATTGATCACCCCATTTTTCTGATTTTTTGATTCATCATCATCATCAGTCGTTTAACATCTGTCATTGGACATAGACCTTCCCCAAGATTCACCACATTTCTTTATCATGGGCATCACAGAGCCAGTATTTTCTAAATTCGTGTAGTTCATCTCTCCACCTTGTATTCTGTCGGCTTTGGTTTTGCATGTGATCTCTGGGATCCATGTTGTGAGTCGTGATGTCCATGGGTTATCTACCATTCTTGCAACATGACCTGCCCATTGCCATTTAAGTTTTCTAATAGATTTTATGATGTCTTGGACTCCCATTTTCTACCTTATATACTGTGCTGTCTCGTGATCTCTCCATGTGAGGTTGAGCATGATTCTCTGATGTGTACGTTGCATGTTTTTAGGATTGTAAGGATCATCTTGTTTTTCAAGGTTTGGCTTGCTCTGCCAAAAGCTGGCCATCCTAGGGTGATTCTTTTTCTTTCGTGGGTTTCTTAGAGATATGTTGTCCTCGGTAGATGTAGTGGTGTACTTGGTCATCCCCAATACATGCAGCGGTTTCTATTGAGTGACTAAGCAGACAAGTTCCCTTTCTATTTTCTCTAATTGAAGAAGAAGGATATGAAGTTCTCCTTTCTTTATATTATGTATTTTATGAGTTGGTGTGTAGGGACAAGCTTGCTTTTCATTGCTCGTACACAGGCCTTTAGTCAATGGCAGTAAGTAAATTGCTCAGATTAGAAATAATTAATAAGCTCTATGCAAGACTCAAACTTGCATTGCTTTAACCTCACAAAGTCTTCCTATGGAAGCTGACTGAGTTGCAAGAACTTTACGGTTGGCCCAAAATTACTGATCTACTCTGTTTACGCACTATTGTAGACTGATGGTCTGAGTAATTGTGATAAAAAGTGACCAGAATTAAGATGAATGAAATACTATACACCTAAAAAAGAGTTACGCAGACCAGGTTAAAAGATTGCTCTAATTTGTTACACTTGAATTTACTAATTTATCTCAAAGTAATATTTATCATATTAAATCAGAAATTTTCCCCAAGACAAAATAATAAATCTGGGTAAACAAATTTTTTTTCCCCAAAGTAATTTTTCTCAGTTGGTTCAAAGAAACACTTTTTCCCCCGAGTATAGTTAAAACTCAATAATGGTTGATTATGCTTCATTCAATAAGAATTAAATCACAATCATATTACGACTACTTATACAACTAGGAAGCACTCAGGGATTGCATATCTCTACCAACAACATTATATGGGAAATAATTCTACATGGATCTATCTTTCTAATTACTTCTTCTATAGCCTATAGTACATCCTTCCTCAAAATTGAATTGAAATCCTTTGAGAACTTTTGGAAATATTGTATGGATAGATGTGAACTTTTGGTGATATTATATGGTGTGAACATAGGATTACAATGTAGGGAAGTAATTGTTCATGTATCCGCCATGAAATCTAAGTCTATAGCTTATTGTCCACCCTCATACAAATGTTATCAACATTTATTGAGAACTTTTGGAGATATTGCGTGGATAGTCATGAGTGTGTATATAAATGTTCTAAAAACCATGGAAATAACTCTCAATCAATCCCTGACACATGGATGGATAAAAAGTTGCAGCCAAATATATCTACCTCTGCGACATTATTGGAAAATGGATAAGTTTTCATCTTGAAAGTTTTTTTATTCTTACTTAAAATGGAGGAAGGAAACATATTTCTGATTTGAAAAAAAAAAAAGAAAAAGAGACTTGCCATCGCAGTCAATAATTGAACAACCATAGCGTCAAAATTTGAAGACATGTGAAAAATTCTATTGAAGAATGAATACGGTCAGAGTAAATTCTATTTATGACATCACAGGCATTTTCCACTGGAAGATATCTGGAAAAGAGTTAAAAAAAAACATTTAGACTCTTCAAAATCTGGATGTTATTAATAAACCTATCAGAATGAGGCTCTATAGGTAAAAAAAAAAAATTTTTCTCATAAATCAAAAAAAACTTATTCAGAAGTTGTCTGGTGGAGTACCACAAAATGTTATGGTCAGGAGCACTGGAATACACAAACAGATAGATACACAAACACACATATAAATATAAAAAAACACAAGAATCCTTCACCACCTTTGGTGGCTCCAGTTGTTCAATTTGTCAAGAGCTCCTTATAATCAGGCAGAGCTGATTCTTTTCTGAATTATTTGTTTTCTGTGAGAATTAATCAACCAAAACAGTCACCAAAGCTGTCAACATAAGTTTCTTCAGTTTTCAAGTTGATCTGGCTGGACGTAAGTGTTGCATGTACAGGCCTCACTAATGGAGCTAGAGGGCTGAAAATTAAAACCTTTGCTCCTCATCATGTCTAGAAAAAACTTTCTTTTGTTTTTTGAAAATTCCCCCCCAAATAGATTTTTAGTGGGGGTTGAAGGTTCAGTTTACAACGTCAATTTATACTTAATTGGTCCTTTAGATTGTGTTCATCAGTATTATGCATGTTTTCTTGAAATTCAAACTTTACTAGTGATCCAACAAAAAATGAGAGAAGTTACTTTTTCATTGATCTGCCCTTTTTCCAATTTTTTAATTGATCACCCCACATATGGCAAGCTGCAAAAAAGTATTGGTCACATTTCTATTGGGTGACTAACCAGACCTGGTTTTTTGTATATCATAGTTCTCTGATGGCACGACGAAAAATTTATTCCTCTGGAATTGCAAGTGGTTGAGAGTGCCTATTTGAGTAGAAAGTTTTATTTTTTATACTTCTACCCCCCCCCCGGTACTGTGACTCATCTATCTTATTTTCAAAGAAACAAAACTACTAAGAGAATTCAGCAAAAATTAATGAATGAAAAAAATTGTAATTCCGGGAATTGGTGATCTGTTGGGAAAAAATATCTATGTCAGAGAATTTTTCAGAATTGGAGGTTTTTGTGTCTTCATGAAGAAGGTACACTTATGACAGAAATTATTGGCACAGTGTTAGGTTCTCTGGTTTATTGAGAATACATTTTAAAATATTGTAGCAGTCAAGTTTTCCTGCTATGTTGACACAGTTATAAGTGTTAGATGGTTGAATACACAAGAATAACTTTCTAGAATTTATATTTAACAAAAACAACAAAATTGAAAAAAGATTATGTCCTAAATTAATGGCGCAAAGACTGTATAAACAGGAACCTTTTCAAGTATAAATGATGAATATCAAATGATAAATATTCATATATTAATATTTATTTATTTCAAGAAAAATCTGGAATAGTGTTAATTTCGACAGCACAGTATTTTTTCATGCCAGTATTGAATTCTTTTCACTGAAAGAGCTCTGATTATTCGGATAATGGTAAAGACATCTGAAAATAGTTTAGAAATTAGAACCAAGATTATCAGGGCCTGCAAGTCAAGCAGTGAGTATGATGTCATTTCTAAACAATTTACAATTCCAAATTTAACTATTTGAAACATCCTTCTAAAGTTCAAGAGAGAAATGACTGTTGCAAATAAACCTCGATGTGGTAAGATGAAGAAACTGCCGGCCAGTTCAGAATGTGTCCTTCTAAGAACTGAATTAAAATGACTTGGATATTACAACTAAGGACCTAATGGATAATTTGGAGGCTGCTGGAGTAATAAAGTAACAAAAAATACTATTATTAGAACCCTGCACAGAGCAGGCCTATTAACATACCAACCTCATAAGACCACTTTTCTAAAGGCTAGTCATTCAAAAGCTCATCTAACATTTTCTAATGAATATATTGATAAGCATGTCTTATTCTGGAAGAATATGATATGGTCAGATGAGATAAAACTAAAACTGAGAGAACTTTTCGAATATAATGACAAGAAATTTGTTTTGAGACTTCAAGGTAGTACTTTCAATCCCCAAAACATGGAGGAGGGAGTATCATGATTGGGGATGGGGGGTTATGAGCAAAAAAAACAGGAATCTTGGTAAGAGTTAATGGTATAATGAAGAAAGAGAATTGTTTTTGAAATATTGGATGGTAACTTGAAGGTGACTTAGAAATCAGAAACTGAAGCTTGGTTGAAGCTGAATGTATGACGATGATCTGACATTAGTCCAAAAATATCTTCTGGATGAGAAAATTTATTTCACCTTTGCTTCTCAGACTCCCGATCTGATTCCGACAGAGAGCTTATGGTATGAATTGAAAAAATATGTAAGAACAAGGAAACAAAAAATTTGGCAACAACTTGAAGATTACGCACATAAAAAAATGGCCAAATATCCCTTTAGATATTTGTTCTAATCTAGTTACAGTTTATCAAAAAAGATTAGAAAAAGTTATTGCTAAAAAAGTATATACAATTGACGATTAATTTTCTCCTGTTATTTATTTTAGACACACAATTATTTTTCTCTGGTTTACAATTATTTTAAATTAACCACTTATACATTTGCTAACCTCATATCTGTAGCTACATCAGTTTTGCACAAAATCTTTGAAACTCAATTATTTTGGTAATTCATTTCAATAAATTAAGAAACATTAGATTATGCCAATAATTCCAAACATAACTGTATTTTGGAATGTTCAGGACAATTTTCAATGCAGGATATTGCATTTTCATTGGTGAATATGGATAACATAGATTGAATATTATACAGTGAAAATTTCACGTCCAAATTTATCTGATAACCACAAGTCAGACTGTTAACATACTGATCCATCCTTGTATATTTACAAAAAAGAAATCAGAAAATTAAAATCTGATATGAATTTGTTCCCCCCACCTCACACTTTGGAGGCCCTCCTTTAGCTGCAGGCCCTAAGCTGCTGGTTAGTTTGCTTATGCCTTGCACTAGCCCTGTATTCTAATACAAGGTAGAAATATTAGATACAGACATTGAATTTTTTTAATCCAGGATGATTCATTAAGAAATATTCATTGATTTTTTTTTTTATTGTTTATTGCATTTTCTGTACAATATTTTTGACCATTCCATTGTTTGGCCACCTTTGGGCAAAATTTAGCCAAAAAAAATTCTGTTAGTAAGTCAGGGGCAAAAATAATTTCTGTATGGTAGAGAGTAATAAAAAACATCGCAGAGCTCACATCCTCCTCCCTGTGAGAAAACAACAAAAAAGAAGCAAAGGGACAAAATCCAGGAAAAAAAAAAATGCATTCGATCTACGATATGCACTATGCAACTCGGCCAAAAGTCCACAAGAGATTTGACAATGAATGAAATTTCATCCAATTTTTAATCTTCAGCAAACTTTTGGCCATACTTACATTTAAAAGCAGAAGTCCATTTTATATGGAAGCTCTAAATTGGACATTATTGTCATTCCAACAGTAAGCTAGTTTTTGCTCTAATGGACCTACTTTAAGAAAGAAATGATCTTTTGTCTCCGACCCTGTTGGAAATTGGCCATTTTGCTTAGGAGAAAAAAGGAAAAAAAGTTGTGAGCGGTCAGTAGGAAGCTTGATGGCTTTTTATGTCACTCGGAAAAAAAAAAGGGAAAAATTCACTTTGTGGAACTGATCCTGCTTAGTGCTATAATGGGGGATGGGGAACTTCATTCAAGATGACGGCCAAGAGATGGAAACATTGCTTTCTGTTTCCCCTTAACACTGATATGCTACTGAGGAATCTCCACTGATTTGTTGGTGCAGTTAACTGTTCATCGAAAATAAGTGGTGTTTACTTTCCGCAGAGACCTTCAACTGTTGAGGTTGACAATTGGTTTAACTGGGAAGGTTAAGTCATTTTGGAAAAGTCAATAATTCATGTATTTACTCTCCAACTTTCAACCACTGTGACATGAGAGGGCTGAGATCATGTTCAGGATGACTGGTAATGGACCTGAACATGTAAAACTGGATTCATGCTATTTCTCAGAGTATAAATCTGAAAGTGCTATAAACAATCAGAACTGAAATTCAAAAGAGTCCAACAAATTGGCTTCCTAAGCTGAAAATTATAATACGAGCTCGCACTTCTCTGATAATGAATATATTGCTAGCTTTTTAGACTGCTTACACCAGTTCTTATCTAATATTTCCCACATGTGTTCCATGGGATTCAGCAAATATGAACGTGTTGCTGGCATTTTAGATTTCTTATGCAAGTTGTTACATAATATTGACTATATGTTCAATGGGATTCATGTCAGGGGACTGACTTGGCCAACAAAGTCATTTGATGCAGTATCTGAAAACTGAGCAAATCTTGATTTGGCAGAAAAAATCATGCAGTGCCAAAAAGCCAAAGATGCATCACTCGTTTTGATTGCCAAGTCATTGCTCTTCTAAATATCAGTCATGCTCAAAAGAGACTTCCTC